>JAJQKJ010002661.1:40000-202638 GCA_029574335.1 Rana kukunoris
ATTCTTATTTTTATCTTTAAATGTAATATATTATATTACATTTATTTTATATTATATTATATTACATTTATATTATAATATAATATATATAATATAAAATGTAATATAATATAGTATATAAATATAATATAAAATAAATGTAATATAATATATTATATAGAATATAGAAAAAAGGTGTGCAACCTGGCCTTCAGTACACCTACTCAGCGCCAAATCAATCCCACAGCTCTCTTAGCAATGTTTACAAAGATAAAAACATGTTAAATATATAAATTGCAAAATATTTAAAGGCACTAAGCAGCTGTTAAAAAATTTAGAAAATAAAAGCAATAGTATATAAATAAAACAGTCCAATCTCTGGATCATTCAAATACTAAAACAGCGCTAAAAATAAAAATAATAATTAAAATAATAAATGATAATAAACCCATGTTTTAATATTTGAATGATCCAGAGATTGGACTGTTTTATTTTATATACTATTGCTTTTATAATATATAATATAATGTAATACAATATAATATACTATAATGTAATATAAATGTGTATAATAATAATATAATTAAAGGTGGCGCAGGACCTTATTTTTTCATGCAAACAAGGGCAGAAATCGGAGACATTTAAATCCCATTGTTTTTTCAATAACCTCCTTTTTGTTTTAGTTTTTCTTTTGACTCAGAAAATTGTAGCTAATATAAATAAATAAATAAATTTAATATAAAAAATTATATAAAAATTTCCCATTTTTACAGAAATTTTTTGGTAAGTGAAAACGCTCAAGTTGTGACAATCTGTATTCTTCAATCCTTTTTATATTGGAAAGCAGAAAATAAAATAAAATAATTGTAATTGGCCGACACGTAGGAAACGTCTCGGGGAAATGATTATAAAAGATGTTGTTACTTTGTATCTTCACCATAAAGAAGGATCCATTGATCTCCATCGATCTCCAGGCTTTATCGGTGAAACGATTTCCGGATGGGGGGGCGGCTGTACGGAAAGGTGCGCGCCCCGGCGTTGACTTTTAGAAGTTTCGACGAGGAGAATTGGGTCAGCGCGCAATGCTCGGCGGCGCTCCGCTGCTGCATAATGCATCGAGTCTAACGTGAGAGAGAAGCGCTCCGGCGGCTCCTCTGCGTCTAGTAAAATCGCAGCTGACACAACGTTTTAATCTCGTTCTGTGATAATGAACGGCGTGCCACATATTGTTCTCCACCGCGGCACAACACGGGCGTTTTGTCTGCCGAGGAAACAACAAGACACGAGGGAAAACACGCCGACATGTTTTTTTTTATACAGGAACAATAAATTAATGATAACGAGTGATGGCTTGGCGTGCAGCGGGGGAGGGAGAGGAGACGAGATTGCCGAAGGCGGAATTGTAGACCTGTCTGTTCTCTCACTAAACGCGCCGTAATTGTAACAGAGCTGAAGAGTCTCTCCGCAACTATGCGGCGCGGAGGGAAAAAGGGACGCTGATTTTTTTTTGGTGGTAGGAGGAACCGCCTTTTACAGCTACTGAGCCAATCGTTTATCAGACGTTCCGCCCTTCCCAATGTACTGAACGCCGGCGTGGGGCAACTTCTGCGCTCATTAACAACGCGTTTTGGGGCCCATTTACAAAGATCAGATATTCGCTTCCTTTGCACCTCATTTTCTGGTGTTTTCCATAAAAATGGCGGTTCTAACCCAGATAACGCGACCCCGTTTGCGTCCGCTTCTGGACACGACGCCCCTTTCCTTTTCAGTATTTTCACTTCTGATGTTCCTGGAGAGTTGTCCGCCCCGATTATCAGGGACCGCGGCGCGCTCCATACACGGCTTTTTGCGACGCGCGCCGTATGACACCTGTCTGGGGGGTTTTGTAGAAATCTGCATATGTCGAATCTTCTCGGCGCTGACATAATTGTACCATCGAGTCATTTCTGGGGTGTAATTGGCATTCAGCGATAATGTTTGCAGATTATGATACAATATGTGTGAACGCCGCCGCGACGTGTCACATCTGTCATCTTCCTTATTAACCCTTCACTGTGCTGGGGGGGGGGAGGGGGGGATTTCTGGAACAGACAACTTATCAGTGGGGGGGGATCAGGAACTTGGTGACTCCGGTCTAGGCCTTTCAGACAAAGTAACATTGTTTATAAACATTGATCAGACAGGAGAGAGATATAAAGTAACATTGTTTATTATAAACATTGATCAGACGAGAGATACAAAGTAACATAGTTTATAAACATTGATCAGACAGTAGATAATGTTACTTTGTATCTCTCCATCTCTTGTCTGATCAATGTTTATATTAAACAATGTTATTTTGTATCTCTCTCTATCCTGTTTGATCAATGTTTATAAACAATGTTACTTTGTATCTTTCTATCTCCTGTCTGAGCAATGTTTGTAAACTATGTTACTCTGTATCTCCCGTCTGATCAATGTTTATAAACAATGTTACTTTGACGAGAGATAGAGAGATACAAAGTAACATTGTTTATAAACATTGATCAGACGGGAGAGTAAGAGCCGGTTCACACTGGGGCGACTTGGGATCCGACTTGAAGTCGTCTCAAGTCGTCCCAAGTCGTGCTGTCCAGAAAAGCAATGTAAGTGAATGGAAGCGGTGTTAATACACACTACTCATGTCGCTCCGACTTCAGAAGAGGTTCCTGTACTACTTCAATCCGACTTCTAGGCGATTTGTACCCATTGATTTCAATGGAAGTCGCTTCCAAGTCTGATCACTGTTTTAATTGAAGTGACCTTTCAGCAAGATAACATACAATTCTCAGGCAAACACCTCCCTCCCCCTCTCTCTCCCAGAGCTGATTGTTGTTTTATTGGCCACTGGAATGTCTCCTGACCTGAAAAGGACTTCAAGTTGTGTTGTAAATCGCCCCAGATCGCCCTGTGGTTCATGCTCAAGTCGTGTTGAAGTTGCTTCTGAAAGTCGTGCTGGAAGTCGTGTCGCCCCAGTGTGAACCGACTCTGAGAGATACAAAGTAACATTGTTTATAAACATTGATCAGATGGGAAATAGAGATACAGTGGAACCTTGGATTACGAGTATAATCTGTTCCAGGATAATGCTTGTAATCCAATGTACTTGCATATCAAAGCGAGTTTCCCCATAGAAGTTAATGGAAATGAAAATATTTTTTTCCGCATTGACTTCAATGGCATGCAATACCGTCTGTGGCCAAAGGCGGGAGGCGCTGGAGAGCTTTGGAAATGCTCGGGGACAGCTCGTCTGACCTCGGAGAGGCTTGGAAACACCTGGGAACGGAGTATTTCCGAGTGATTCTGAGTGTCACCGGCGCTTCCGCACCTCTGGCCAAATGTGGTAGTGCACCCCCCATTAGCTTGAATTCTGCTCGTGTTGCGAGACAACACTCGCAAACCGAGTCAGAATAAAAAATAAATAAAAAGTGCTTGTCTTTCAAAATGCTCGTAAACCGAGGTTCCACTGTACAAAGTAACATTGTTTATAAACATTGATCAGACAGGAGATAGAGAGATACACAGTAACATTGTTTATAAACACTGATCAGGCGGGAGATAGAGATACAAAGTAACACTGACATTAGTAGATGTGTATCCGTTTGTCACACAGGGAGTGACGCTGTCTGTGGCTCTTGTCTTGCAGGAGAGAACACACTATGAAAATCTGGGCCCTCAGATGATGGGGAAGCCAAATGAAGATGGAAAAATGGGACCCGGCGTTATTGACCTGACGAGGCCAGAAGACGCAGATGGTGAGTCGCCATTTTTGAGCACAGTTTGGAGGGGTGGCACCTTGCTGGGATTGGTTGGGCTCAGACAGAAACATTCCGGGGCTTTCTGAATATTTCTCACCAATCAGAAGTGAAGACTTTTGTCTGATCGCCGGCCATTCACTCCTCATCACCAACCAGAGAAGTCCTGGGATAGAACGCCAATGTTTCCATCCCGGGACAACCAAAACTGTGCCCATTATGAGGGGTTCCCACCATCCCTGTGCTAAGTTCCCGAGTCTGTACACCCGCTATGGCCATTATGAGGGGTCCCACCATCCCTGTGCTGAGTTCCTGTGTCTGTACACCCGCTGTGCCCTTTATGAGGGGGTTCCCACTATCCCTGTGCTGAGTTCCCGGGTCTGTACACCCGCTGTGCCCATTATGAGGGGTTCCCACCATCCCTGTGCTGAGTTCCTGTGTCTGTACACCCGCTATGGCCATTATGAGGGGTCCCACCATCCCTGTGCTGAGTTCCTGTGTCTGTACACCCGCTGTGCCCATTATGAGGGGTTCCCACATCCCTGTGCTGAGTTCCCGGGTCTGTACACCCGCTGTGCCCCATTAAGAGGGGTTCCCACCATCCCTGTGCGGAGTTCCCGGGTCTGTACACCCGCTGTGCCCATTATGAGGAGTTCCCACCAACCCTGTGCTGAGTTCCCGGGTCTGTACCCCCCGCTGTGCCCATTATGAGGGGTTCCCACCATCCCTGTGCTGAGTTCCCGGGTCTGTACCCCCCGCTGTGCCCATTATGAGGGGTTCCCACCATCCTTGTGCTGAGTTCCTGGGTCTGTACACCCGCTGTGCCCCATTATGAGGGGATACATTTGGGAAGACTTTCGGATGAGTCCTTGAACAGGGTAGAGCGGATCGCGGGACGCGGCGGGGAATATGAAGGAGAACGACACACAATGATCGCCTCCGGTCTTCTCCACACAACGATCCGGCGGCTCATTAAACAGACTATTTGTTAAGTTGTTAGTAATGCGGTGGAAGACGCGCCATCCGTCTGTTTTATCACAAAGCCGCCATGAATATTTAATGTTTTTGTTAATTTGTCTTGTGTGTTTATTCTCTCCGCTCCTCTGCAAACATCATCTACCCGACGCGCCACTACACAGCTCCGCACAGAATACTCCGCCGCACCACCAGAGAGTTCTGATCCCCGCTTCACCTCTATATAAGTCGGGGTGAACGAAGCTGTCCTGGGATTGGTTGTAGCGCGGTTCGATGAACTTAGGTGCCGAAATTCGAATCCCCCCTGAAATCAATGGGATCCGAATCTGTCCAAAAAAAAAGTGACAATTTTCTGGGCTAATAGGCAATAGGGTGTAAAGAAAAAATAAATAAAATAGGCAGTGCCCCCCCCCCCCCACATGCTATGTAGAGTCCCCCAAAAATGCACACCGGGCCCTCAGAGTCTGGGTTGACTAGCATTAGCATTAAAAGGGTTAATCTGACCAATGCCTTTCCAAGGGTTTCCAAGGTCAGCCGAGCTGTCCCCGAAAGGTGGGGGGAGGGGGGACACACTGTGCCCTGTTCCTCTCTGAACCATACCAGGCCACATGCTCTCAACATGGGGGGGAGGGGCTTGCAATGTTGACAAGGGCAAAAAACCCTTCCCCACATCCCCTCTGACAGCAATAGGCAGTGACTTTATTTAGCTTTAGCTAGAATTGATTTATCTTTATGGAGAGACCAGTGGTGGCTGGTGCTAAATATTTGGGGGGGCGGGGGGGCGGTAATCCAACACAATCCAACCCCCCCCCCCCCAGACAGATGGGAAGGCGGCAATCACACCAGTGAGAATAAAGAGCTGGGCCGTTCTCCCCTGGGTTGAGCAGGAAGTTCACGATTGGCCTGTGTGTCCTGAGTCACGTTTGGGAGTCCTAAGAATCCCTGACCAATCGCTTCTCAGGACCCGCTTCCTGATTGGCCGGGAGGGGAATCAGGACGGCAATAGAAAATATTAATTCGATATTGTCACACAAGTGGGTGGGCTCAGGGCACAGTGCTCTGCGCCCCAAGCCCACCCTTTTTTAAAGCCAATTAGAGTCTCAGACTCTAATCACATGCTTCTAAAAGAAAAAAAGCACCATTGAAATCCAAGCATGTAGATTTTAGGGGCCGGGCGCATTGATTAGGGTGGCACCCCGTATGGAGGGGCCCCACTGATAAGACCCCAGATTACTCCTCTGCCCTAAAAAACAGATCAAATTATTTTCTTATTTTAATATGGCACCGTTTACATCCAGGTAACCCGGAAGTGGTGTCGGGTCAGCGCTTCCTGGTTCCTATATTATTGAGGTGAACAGAGACAATCTGGTCTCTGTGATTAGCTGCCGGAAGCGATGGCTGGTCAAATCGGGACTCCTGGGGGGACGGAAAATCCCAGTAAATCCCCAGAAGGGGAGGAGGGACGTCTCCTCCCACTGCTCTTTGTAAAAGCAATCCAGCGGCTAGTTAGCAGCTAGGATTGCTTTTACAAAAGAGCTGAGCGTCCGATCGGGACTCCTGGTGGGACAGAAAATCCCAGTAAAGCCCCAGAAGGGGAAGGGAAATGTCCCCTGCCACTGCTTGTTGTAAAAGCAATCCAGCAGCTGGTTAGCCGCTAGGAGTGCTTTTACAAAAGAGCCGACCGTCCGATTGGGACTCCTGGTGGGACGGAAAATCCCGGTAAAGCCCCAGAAGGGGAAGGGAAATGTCCCCTGCCACTGCTTGTTGTAAAAGCAATCCAGCAGCTGGTTAGCCGCTAGGAGTGCTTTTACAAAAGAGCCGACCGTCCGATTGGGACTCCTGGTGGGACGGAAAATCCCGGTAAAGGCTCGGAAGGGGAGGAGGAACGTCTCCTTCCACTGCTTGTTGTGAAAGCAATCCAGTGGCTAGTTAGCCGCTAGGATTGCTTTTTACAAAAGAGCCGACCGCCGGATCGGGACTCCTAGTGGGACGGAAAATCCCAGTAAAGCCCCAGAAGGGAAAGGGAAACGTCCCCTCCCACTGCTTGTTGTAAAAGCAATCCAGCAGCTGGTTAGCCACTAGGAGTGCTTTTACAAAAGCGCCGACCATCTGCTCTAAAGAAACATTACCAGCAAGCATCATCCCGGTATAACCACTTGAAGACCGGAGCAGTACCGGGTATGTCGCAAGTGGTTTAGTACCCAACGTCACTCCAAGTCTGAACAGATTGGAGAAGATCGGTGTTGCTGGTTTTGCCACCATTAAGATTTCTTCTTACTTCCTGTGTGGTCACCGGGACAGGAAGTTGGTGGAAATGTCTCAGGCGGGGGCCCTCACCCTTCCAGAAAACATTTCTACACAATCATCAGAAAAGTGGTGGGGGGCAGGCACACAACGGCGACGGCGCTGTCCTGTATATATTAATGCCATCAGTCACCACCCTGCGACTGTTCGGAGACCCATTAGAAGCACAAAGATATTTAATCTAAAATTAATACACTCCCCAATGGTGACCCGTCAGGTTTTATGGCCCCAGCTGGATGATTATATGGACTTTTTATTCCCGGAGATCGACTGCGCCGTTAAACATTATGGCCCGGATTCACAAAGCACTTACGCCGACATACACCGCGTAAGTGTATATATGCGCCATCGTATCTCTGCGCCGTGCCCACAGAACTAGATACGCCTGAAAATAGGCTTCATCTGAACGACGTAACTTTCCTACGCCGGTGTATCGTGGGCGCATAGTTACGCTGGACGCATCTGGCATTCCCATTTTAAATTTGCAAATGAGTAAGAAACGCCGATTCACGAACGTACTTGCGCCTGGCGCATGTTTTAAGCTATTTGTGTAAGGGTTACGTCCGGCATAAAGTTATTCCTCATATAGGAGGCGCAACCCATGCAAAGGTATGGACCAGGGAACGGACACCGTCAAATTTTACGTTGTGTACGCCGTTTACGTAGTACGTTAGTAGGGCTGGGCGTAGGTTACGTTCACGTCGTAGGCAGATATTTCAACGTGACTGTGAGCATGCGCACTGGGATGCGTCCAAGATACGACGCATGCGCCGTTCGTTTTTAGTACTTGTTTGAAGCTCAGTCCATCATTTGCATGGGGTCACACTTCATCTAAAAGTATCACACCCACTTCCAGCCCACTTGTACCTACTTTGACTGTACGTCGGCTTACGCCTACGAATATACGCTACGCCGGCGCAAAGTTGGGAGCATTTGCCTTGTGAATTCCATGCTTGCCTCTCAACGTTGCGCCGGCGTAGCGTAAAGAATATACGCTACGCCCGCATAAAGATGCGCCAAGGTACGTGAATCCGGGCCAATATATATATATATATATATATATATATATATATATATATAAACGCCTCCTAATAATTTTCCATATTAATGAAGGAGCGTTTTTTTTCCTCTACGGAAGAATCTTCTCGATTGTCAATTCTTTTCGGCGTCTCTAAATATTTATAGTTGCCATGGACGGTGTGTGGGGATCTTATTTTCGGCGTAATGAAAGGAAGACGAGGAGACAAAGATGGCACTATTCTGATGGGCGGAGCCACAATAACCCCCGAAAAAATTCCCTCCGCTGGAAAAATGAAAAAAAAAAAAATCCATCGGGAGGCTTTCCAATTCAACGTCAAAATAGGGAAAATGCTGAAATAAAACTTGCGGGTTCGTAAAGATTAAAATAAAATAAAAGGAGTTTGTAGAAGAGACGTGCCGCGCCATTTAGTGAAAAGTCAGCCGGTAGCAGAGCTCAGACGGAGGAGTTTCGGAAAAGCGTTTTTTTTTCAGACAGAAGCAGTTTTAAGTTTCCTTCGTTTTTTTCGCAAAGCCGCGAGCCGCATGCATCAGCCCGCCGCAGCCCATTAACTCTCTTCAAACTCCGAGGAGGGACAGCAGCCAAGACCACAAGAAGGTTTTGGGTAAGGCTGCCTTTGTTCATTGACATATGGCAGAGCGCGGCTCGCTGTGCTTTTTTTTTTTTTAGCTGGGACGCTGGGATAGAGCAAGAAAAACGAGATCAGGAAAAAATAAATAAAATGATCTCTGCGGTCAGACGGTGAAATGAAATCAGAATAGATAAGCGGTGAACGGTTGCTGGAACCCACGCGGGTTTTACGAGAGAGCTGCGGGGATTTTTCTACAGGTTGTATGTAAAAGGTGGAAAGTCGCGCCGCTGATCAAGGTTTTACTTTACAGGGGGGTGATTTTAGCATCACAGACTTCTCTGGGATGGACTGTACAGGACCGCCTCCTCAGCTGGCCCCCCGCGGTGCATGACGTATATCCATTATCAGCTAGAGAGGCGAACCCGGTGGTAGGCGTGTCTGGGGACTTTCTGGAGTGGACTTAAAGTGTAGTTCAACTTTCAAGGAATTTGGCAACCTGAAGACAATCTGTTCATTATTGATTAAGAACCCCTCATAATGGGGCACAGTGGGTGTACAGACCCGGGAACTCAGCACAGGGATGGTGGGAACCCCTCATAATGGGCACAGCGGGTGTACAGACCCGGGAACTCAGCACCTGGATGGTGGGAACCCCTCATAATGGGCACAGTGGGTGTACAGACCTGGGAACTCAGCACAGGGATGGTGGAAACCCCTCCTAATGGGCACAGCGGGTGTACAGACCCGGGAACTCAGCACAGGGATGGTGGGAACCCCTCATAATTGGGCACAGCGGGGGGTACAGACCCAGGAACTCAGCACAGGGATGGTGGGGACCCCTCCTAATGGGCACAGCGGGTGTACAGACCCGGGAACTCAGCACAGGGATGGTGGGAGCCCCTTATAATGGGCACAGCGGGTGTACAGACCCGGGAACTCAGCACAGGGATGGTGGGAACCCCTCATAATGGGCACAGCGGGTGTACAGACCTGGGAACTCAGCACAGAGATGGTGGGAACCCCTCATAATGGGCACAGCGGGTGTGCAGACTTGGGAACTCAGCACAGGGATGGTGGGAACCCCTCATAATGGGCACAGCAGGGGTACAGACCCGGGAGCACAGTTATCAGTGTGGAGTCTGGGCATGTGGGGGGCTCATTGTGACGAGGAACCACAACTCCCAGCATGCCCCGGGAGACACAGATTTGTAGGACAAACCCATGATTGAAATGTTTTTTTTTGTGTTGATGTTGCTCAGTAATGTACAGGGTTCCTTTTCTTTACCTGCAGGGGGCAGTACGGTGGTGGAGGCGCGAGTGTACAGAGACTCTCGGGGGAGGAGTACCAACGAGCCGCACATCAAGCGACCAATGAACGCTTTCATGGTTTGGGCGAAAGACGAGCGACGGAAAATCCTGCAAGCCTTTCCCGACATGCACAACTCCAACATCAGCAAAATCCTGGGTGAGTGACCCTCCGAGACATGAATGTGCGGGACAGGGCCCCTCTGTGTACTAGGAGGGTGGGAGGTTCTTCCTAATCACATGACCACAAGGGGGTGCTGTACCCAGCGTGTTACATTGGTGATCAGTGAGAAGAATGTCCCTTACATTGGTGATCAGTGAGAAGAATGTTCCTTACGTTGGTGATCAGTGAGAAGAATGTCCCTTACATTGGTGATCAGTGGGAAGAATGTCCCTTACATTGGTGATCAGTGAGAAGAATGTTCCTTACATTGGTGATCAGTGGGAAGAATGTCCCTTACATTGGTGATCAGTGGGAAGAATGTTCCTTATATTGGTGATCAGTGAGAAGAATGTCCCTTACATAGGTGATCAGTGGGAAGAATGTCCCTTACATTGGTGATCAGTGGGAAGAATGTCCCTTACATTGGGTATTAGTTAGAAGAATGTCCCTTACATTGGTGATCAGTGAGAAGAATGTCCCTTACATTGGTGATCAGTGGGAAGAATGTTCCTTACGTTGGTGATCAGTGAGAAGAATGTCCCTTACATTGGTGATCAGTGAGAAGAATGTCCCTTACATTGGTGATCAGTGAGAAGAATGTCCCTTACATTGGTGATCACTGATCAGTGAGAAGAATGTCCCTTACATTGGTGATCAGTGAGAAGAATGTCCCTTACATTGGTGATCAGTGAGAAGAATGTCCCTTACATTGGTGATCAGTGAGAAGAATGTCCCTTACATTGGTGATCAGTGGGAAGAATGCTCCTTACATTGGTGATCAGTGGGAAGAATGCTCCTTACATTGGTGATCAGTGGGAAGAATGCTCCTTACATTGGTGATCAGTGGGAAGAATGTCCCTTACATTGGTGATCAGTGGGAAGAATGTCCCTTACATTGGTGATCAGTGGGAAGAATGTTCCTTACATTGGTGATCAGTGGGAAGAATGTTCCTTACATTGGTGATCAGTGGGAAGAATGTTCCTTACATTGGTGATCAGTGAGAAGAATGCTCCTTACATTGGTGATCAGTGGGAAGAATGTCCCTTACATTGGTGATCAGTGAGAAGAATGTCCCTTACATTGGTGATCAGTGAGAAGAATGTCCCTTACATTGGTGATCAGTGGGAAGAATGTCCCTTACATTGGTGATCACTGATCAGTGAGAAGAATGTCCCTTACATTGGTGATCAGTGAGAAGAATGTCCCTTACATTGGTGATCAGTGAGAAGAATGTTCCTTACATTGGTGATCAGTGAGAAGAGCTTCCACCAAACACCAATAGATCACTTTTATGTGGACCGGCTCTTTAAGTGACACTCGGCCTCTTGACGTGACGACGTCGCTCGCGAACATGGACTGGTAGCAGAAAACATGCCGTCCCGTAAGGCACTGCTGGCCGGCGACTCCCAATTCATTCATCTCTCCCTCCTCCCCCGCCTGTCTAATACAATTTCCTGTCCTCGAGTATTTAGGAAATTCATTACAAATAATAAGAACATAAACAGGCGGTTTTATCCGTTCGGATCGCCTCGCAGCTGCGCTGGACGCCGTTTCCACGGCCAGCTCGGATTGCTGTCACATTTTTAGGCATAAGTCACTTTGTTAAAGTCATAATATTTAATATATTTAGTCAGGATGGAGTGAGATGTGTGTAATGAGGGGATTACCCCGCGTGCCAAAATACGCCAAAGTTATTTTAATTGAGTGTTACTTATGCAAAATGTAGGCGTTTTTGTGCTTAAAATAGCAATTCCTTTGTTTTTTTTTCTCGCAATCGCTGCTTTAAATGCCAAGTAGGTGCGACGGAGGATAATGAGCGGAATGATTGTGCGCGGAGAGGCGTTGCGTGTGTGGATAGGCGTGGAGACGGGAAACCATGCGTGATTATTTCAGACTTGACCCGGATTATGGCGGTGTGCGGGACGAGCGCAGATCCCTAAACGGCGGCGGCGCCCCAGAAAATGAGGCCTCGGAAAACGAAGAGGTTTCGATAAAAATCACAATTCATGGCGGGTTTTAAAGCAACTTGAACCTCAGCCGTGATCCCGGCATTCCCACTTAGACCTCAGCCGTGATCCCGGCATTCCCACTTAGACCTCAGCCGTGATCCCGGCATTGCCACTTAGACCTCAACCGTGATCCCAGCATTCCCACCTAAACCTCAACCATGATCTCGGCATTCCCACTTAAACCTCAACCGTGATCCCGGCATCCTCACCTAAACCTCAGCGGTGATCCCGGCATCCTGACCTAAACCTCAGCCATGATCCCGGCATTCCCACTTAGACCTCAGCCGTGATCCCGGCATTCCCACTTAGACCTCAACTGTGATCCTGGCATCCTCCCCTAAACTTCAACTGTGATTCCGGCATTCCCACTTGGACCTCAGCTGTGATCCCGGCATTCCCACCTAAACCTCATCCGTGATCCCGGCATTCCCACCAAAACCTCAACTGTGATCCCGGCATTCCCACTTAGACCTCAACCGTGATCTCATCATACCCACCTAAACCTCAACCGTGATCCCGGTATTCCCACTTAGACCTCAGCTGTGATCCCAGCATTCCCACTTAGACCTCAGCCGTGATCTCAGCATTCCCACTTAGACCTCAACCGTGATTCCGGCATACCCACTTAAACCTCAATCGTGATCCCGGCATACCCACTTAGACCTCAGCTGTGATCCTGGCATCCTCACCTAAACCTCAGCCATGATCCCGAAATCCTCACCTCAACCTCAGCCATGACCCTGAAATCCTCACCTAAACCTCAGCCGTGATCCCGGCATCCTCACCTAAACCTCAGCCGTGATCCCGGCATTCCCACTTAGACCTCAACTGTGATCCCGCCATCTTCCCCTAAACTTCAACCCTGATTCTGGCATTCCCACTTAGACCTCAGCCGTGATCCCAGCATTCCCACATTAAACCTCACCCGTGATCCTGGCATTCCCACCTAAACCTCAACCGTGATCCTGGCATTCCCACTTAGACCTCAACCGTGATCCCGGCATTCCCACTTAGACCTCAGCCGTGATCTCGGCATTCCCACTTAAACCGTTTATAACTGGCCGGATTATGGCGGTGTGCGGGACGAGTGCAGATACCCAAATGGCGGTGTCGCCCCAGAAAACGAGGCCTTCGGAATCGGAGATTTAGATAAAAATCACAATTCATGGAGGGTTTTAAAGCAACTTAAACCTCAACCGTGATCCCAACATTCCCACTGAAACCTCAACCATGATCCCGGCATTCCCACTTAGACCTTAACCGTGATCCCGGCATTTCCACTTGGACCTCAACCGTGATCCCGGCATACCCAGTTAGACCTCAGCCATGATCCCAGCAGACCCAGGTAAACCTCAACCGTGATTCCGGCATTCCCACTTAGACCTCAACCTTGACCCCGGCATTCCCACTTGAACCTCAACCGTAATCTCGGCATACCCCCAACCAAACCTCAGCCGTGATCCTGGCATTCCCACTTAGACCTCAGCCGTGATCCCGGCATACCTACTTAAACCTCAACTGTGATCACGGCATCTTCCCCTAAACTTCAACCGTGATCATGGCATACCCACTTAAGCGTGATTCCGGCATACCCACTTAGACCTCAACCGTGATCCCGGCATACCCACTTAACCCTTTGGTTTGTTTATAAATGGGAATGAGATAAAGTAACAAAGTTTGTTTTTGTCCACCAATGTTGGGAAGAATGTTATACATTTTATCAGTGGCCCTGCTATGTGACCGGTCAGAGGGCCCCCCACATTCCGACACCCCCGATGCTCAGGAAGAGACATGAAAGTGAAATCTGACTTCCGGCCAATGAAATCAGGTTCCAGGTTTCTATTCTTGGCTGCGGATCACATCCATGTCGGGGATTTTGTGCTCCTGCCAGCTCCTGGACTAGATTCCAGTCCGCTTCTCCAGGCACACAGTTGAGCAGGTAGGGTTCACCCTTGGCACCGAGTGTGTGCCATTTACAGCGGGCGCAGCCTCTTCACCCGTCAATTACCGAGCATCATCAGCTGTGAGCATCCATTCAGCGCCAGGGTCTTTCAAGGCTGCAGGTGGTGAGCGTGTGTTTATATCATAGAAAGTCGCTGATTTTCTGTAGCCTTGGGCACCGTCGCTGCGCTCAGCATTCCAAGAAGGGCTTTCCATAATAATAAAAAAAATAGACAATTGCTATTGGTCGGTGGAATCGTATTATCCGCATTCAATGGGAATCATTTCTATTCCATTGCGGAAAGAAGAAACAAAATCCGAAAGTTTTGATCTAATGGAGGCTTTTCATTTGTTTGTCGTTTGTTACCGACAGCAGAACGGCATCCAAAGCTTGGCGGCCGCCAAAAACAAACAAACAATAAAAATTAAAATAAGGTCGTCTTTTCTGTCACACAGAAATATAACCTGAACCTTGGACTCTTCTACTTCCATATCATATAGAATTGCTACAAAATAAGACATATATATATATATATATGTGTATGGATACTTAGTGAGACAAAGGCGGCTGGTGCGCAACATTTTTGGGGGGCGCAAACAAGTTGAAAAAAAACAAACTTCAATTGCAGACTCACTGTGCAATCAAATGCTCCCAATGCTGCCACTGTGTCATCCAATGCTGCCACTGTGCCATCAAATGCTGACAATGTGCCATCCAATGCTTCCACCGTGCCATCAAATGCTGACAATGTGCCATCCAATGCTCCCACCGTGCCATCCAATGCTTCCACCGTGCCATCCAATGCTGACAATGTGCCATCCAATGCTCCCACCGTGCCATCCAATGCTTCCACCGTGCCATCCAATGCTGCCAATGTGCCATCCAATGCTCCCACTGTGCCATCAAATGCTCCCAATGTTGCCACTGTGCTATCAAATGCTCCCAATGCTGCCACTGTGCCATCAAATGCTCCCACTGTGCCATCCAATGCTCCCAATGCTGCCACTGTGCCATCCAATGCTCCCACTGGTCCATGAAATGCTCCCAATGCTGCCACTGTGCCATCAAATGCTTACAATGCTCCAACTGTGCCATCAAATGCTTACAATGCTGCCACTGTGCCATCCAATGCTGCCACTGTGCCATCCAATGCTGCCATTGTGATCCCCCCGCCCGCTCACCATCTGCCCAGCACTTACCCTGTCTCGGTGGGGCAGCGGGTAACGGCGAGCGGTGTCTTTCATGCAGCTTTACCCCTCCATGCATGTTCTCCCCTTCATGTGTCTTCTCCCATCCTCCTCTCCTCCCATCCTCTCCTATGATTGGATGCCTGATAGGTGTCCATTCACAGAGCCTGACGTTTCAGCCAATCAGGCGACCAGTAACAGACCCTGCAACCTGATTGGCTGAGAGGCGGGTCAATGTTAGCAAAGCGAATTCCTTCGGCTTTGCTAACATTAAGCTGAGTGAGAAGGAACGCCCAGCGTTGCGCCCGCTTCTCACTTTTTTGGACGCCTATTAGAGCCAAAGGCTCCAATCAGGTACTTCCAAAAAACACCCCCGCCGCTGTAATTCAGGTGCCCGGTAACCGAAAAGGGTCCGGACACCTGAATAGGGGGTGTCAGCAGCGACCATAGATAAATTTATGAATCTATCTATAGTGATTAGAGAGTGACAGGAGAGGGGGAGGGGCGACGCTTCTGCACCCTTTATGGACGCACCGCCACTGGCTGAGCGGCTGCCCCACAGTCCAATGAGAGCCGTCTATGAGAAAGGGTCAGCCGTATTTTCAGTGTAGCCAACCATACAGAAAAAGGATACAAATACCAACGCAGGCTACACTGTATACTAGTCGGCATTCAATATTCCAAACATTATTGCAACACACCCATCAACCTTGACTTAGACCTGTTTGGAACAATAAAGCTTTATTGAACGCTGACCAGTACTTGTATCTGAGGCGTGGACCAGCCTGCATTTTTGAGGCCCGTACACACGATCGGATATTCCTGCAACAGTTGCCCGACGGACGTGTTTCGTCAGATAATCCGTCCGTTTGTACGCTCCATCGGACAATTGTTGGAGGAATTTCCGACAACAAATGTGGCATAGCCATGCTTTTAAATTGTCCGACAACAAATGTGTTCACAGTTGGATTATCCGATCATGTGTACACAAATCCAAAGTACAAACACGCATGCTTGGAACCAATGCTAACCATAAGACAACAATAGCAGAAGTTGCCCAAAGGGTGGCGGTAAAGAGCTGAGGAACCACGTAGTTTGGTGAATGTTGGATGAAAATGTTTTGCCGTTAGTATGCAGAACAAGTTCACGGCCAACGTCCTTCGGACAAAAATCCACGGATTTATCTGATGGAAATCCGATTGTGTGTACGAGGCTTTAGACTTACACCTGTGGTTGGAGGGAACCTAGACTGGTGCTCTTTTTTGAAATTACCATACAGAAAATTATCTTAGGAACATTTGTTGGAAAAGAGTGATGTGGAGAGAGTTCAGCTTTCATGACCGTGGTACCTTGTCCTCGTGTTCCATGGTTACCACCTTGGGCTGAGGTTGCATCTTTGGCATTTTAAGGCCCTGCAATCAACGTAGTCTTGGCATTGTAGGTTCCATGTCACCTCATTCTGATGTTCCATCATGGCCGCTGCCAGCTCAGGTTGTACCTTTGGCATTTTAAGGCTCTTCCGTTGACACAAATGTCTTGGCACTGTAGGGTGCAGGTCAACTCTTTCTAATGTTCCATCGTTGCCGCTGAGTTTGTACCTTTTGGCATTTTAAGGCTCTGCAATTGACAGTCTTCGTATTGTAGGTTCCATGCCCATGGCACTTCACCCTCTTCCATGGTTTCCACTCCTGGTAGAGGTTACACCTTTGGCATTTTAAGGCTCTGCAATTGAAATAGTCTAGACCAGTGATGGTGAACCTCGGCACCCCAGGTGTTTTGGAACTATATTTCCCATGATGCTCATCTGCGAGTGCTTGAGCATCATAGGAAATGTAGTTTCAAAACATCTGTCGTGCCGAGGTTCTCCATCACTGGTCTAGACATTGTAGGTTCTTTGTTCATGTCACCCCCACCTCTGTGTTCCATCGTTGCCACTTGCGGCCGATCTTTGCACCTTTCTGCATTTTAAGGCAATTGACATCTTATGTCTTGGCTTTGTAGGTTCCCGCTGGAAAGCGATGTCCAACCAAGAGAAGCAGCCATACTACGAAGAACAAGCCCGCCTTAGCAAGATCCACCTCGAGAAGTATCCCAACTACAAGTACAAGCCCCGGCCTAAGCGCACGTGCATCGTGGACGGCAAGAAGCTACGGATTGGAGAGTACAAGCAGCTGATGAGGTCGAGGAGACAGGAAATGAGGCAATTATTCACTGTGGGGTGAGCAAGCCATGAACAAGGGAACTTTATTGAGATGTTGGGTTCACTATTAGAAGTAAGAATTCAGAAAAAAATATATAATTTTCTATAGGGTTGTAGTAGTAAACATAGATGATGGGTGTAACGGTCACCACCGTTTACGACCTTCCATCCACCCACGACAAGCTTATCTGACACACTGCGACAATCCTGCATACACGATCCATATAATTTCCCATAATCAAGACGAGACTCAGCTCTGCACTTGGTTTCAAAGATATGAACACTTTATTGGTTTTCTTCTCAGCTTTTATATCCAGTTACAAGCATGTGACAGTAATTAAAGGGACAATGCCATCTCCACCCCCCTATTCACTCACTGAGGCTAATCCTCTAGCAGACATGTCGGCACCGCATCATCAATAGGCTTAACTCAGAGAGAATGACATTCCGGTAGATAATGACATCAAAACAAACTACTGTCACACAATGATTTTCCCTTTTGAATAATATACAATCACAGATAGTCTTCACACCCATATAAGGAACCTCAATCACATTACCTAGACAGACTTACTGTCTCTAAAGGGCTTGACACCTTTGTGTACCATAGACAATGTACGGTCTAGGAGTAGATGCAATTAACACCTTTCAAAAGAATGAAATGTCTTTCACAAGCCGGGTCACTTAACATTTCAATAGCCGGAGCTAAGCATTGAATAAGCTTGTAATGTCCCTCTCCTGTGTAACAGGTGTGTCAACCCCTTGTAATATGCCAGTCCTGCAATATGAATTATTATTAATGTCCCATCTCATGTAATATATGAATTATGATTTCTTTGTCACCCTATGGCCCTAGTGGACATAAGGTGACCCTAGACATAAGAGAATCTCAGTCTGTCATGGTTCATACCGTTACAATGGGTATTATACATAACTACTTAAAAGGGTTGTAAAGGTAAAAAAAAAAATCCTTAAATAGCTTCCTTTACCCTAGTGCAGTCCTCCTTCACTTACCTCATCCTTCCATTTTGCTTTTAAATGTCCTTATTTCTTCTGAGAAATCCTCACTTCCTGTTCTTCTGTCTGTAACTCCACACAGTAATGCGAGGCTTTCTCCAGGGAGAAAGCCTTGCATTACAGGAAGTGAGGATTTCTCAGAAGAAATAAGGACATTTAAAAGCAAATTGTAAGTAAAGGATAAAGGAGAACTGCACTGAGGTAAAGGAAGCAATTTAGGGAAAAAATGTACCTTTACAACCCCTTTAAGACTGGTTGCCCTTTTAGGTACTTTGTGTTAGGCGTTCCCTTTTTATTTTGGTTCTCTGTGTGGCCTCACATTGATATATGTACATACAA
The DNA here is from genome assembly GCA_029574335.1 of Rana kukunoris. Classification (NCBI taxonomy): domain Eukaryota; kingdom Metazoa; phylum Chordata; class Amphibia; order Anura; family Ranidae; genus Rana; species Rana kukunoris. Next base: position 58,805 of record JAJQKJ010002661.1, read on the forward strand.
AGTCCTATTTCCACCCTTTATGGCCAGTGAAAGGTTCCGTAACTTATAATAAGGGGTGGAATCCACTTAGAAATAAATAAAGACAGGATGCCTCCACCCAACCTTATGCCGCGTACACACGATCGGTCCATCTGATGAGAACGGTCTGATGGATTTTGTTCTATCAGTTAGGAATCCATCGGTTAAATTTAAAACAAGTTGGCTTTTTTTAACCAATGGTTAAATAACCTATGGGGCCCACACACGATCAGTTTTGACCGATGAAAACGGTCCATCAGACCGTTCTCATCGGTTTGACCGATCGTGTGTACGCGGCATTACACAACAAAAATCACCAAAACTTGGCATCAGCTAAACCATGGGTGCCAAATTAATTGCCCACTGAAAAAGGGGATGCTGGGGTTATGGAAGTTTCAAACAGATCACATATAATGACTGTGGGCAGTCCGGAAGTAGTTAACCGGCCTCTTCCCTGCTCATCATTCTGAAACAATGGGGGGGGGGGGGCAGGGGAGCACACAGGGGCACCTGGGCACAAGAGGGGTGGCATATATTGGTATCAATCCCCTGTATTTTCCTCCTGTGGCAGCTAAATGTTGTTAGAGGGAGAGTAGGAGAAGCCTACTTTCAGCTGCTGCAGAAGGAAATACAGACCGATTCCACAAATTTCCACCCAGGCTGCCTATCCTGTCCAGGTTTTGGGGGTTGGCAAGTAAGGATCGAGGCTTACCTGTCACCTGCCCACGGTTGACGGGTTACCAACTACAGGATTAGGGTGTGCCCAGGCACACCTGACACACCCCTTGCGCACACCTATGGCTGCCAGCTTCTGACATAAGGTGGAGACCATAGGTGTGCTCAGCCTATTACATTAGGGTGTGCACCCCAAAGCTCAAACACATGATACCGATCGCTCACGATGTTCATTCAGAAAGGGAAGGGGCCGGCAAGTTACATATTTACTGGCCCCTTCCCCCACTCATCCAAAAGTAGAGTAGAGGAGGGAAGTCGGCAGTTCTGCGGGGAGAAGGAGGAGGGAAGCCAGGGCAGTTGGGGGAATCTGTGCTGCACAGGGTGGGTAGGGTGTGCCTGGGCACACCTGGCACAACCTGTGCGCACACCTATGGTGGAGACCAGGGGAGTGCCGCAGCTGCAGGAGAGGTACAAAGGCCACTTGAAATGGCCTGGCGGACTTTATGTTTTACAAAATGTGAACTAACCCGTATTTTTGTCTTCCTTACTTGCTGGTTCTCCTGTCGCTAATGTTTTTCCTCTATCTGCCTTTAGGCAACAGCCTCAGATCCCCATTAGCAGTGCGGGAGCGGTGGTGTACCCGGGCGCGATCAGCATGGCCAACACCACGCCGTCACCCCAGATGACGTCAGACTGTTCCAGCACTTCGGTCAGCCCTGAGCCCAGCATCCCCGTCATACAGAGCACCTTCGCCATGAAGCTGGACAGCGGCAGCCTCGCCGGCAACGACCTGCTGAACGGCGAGGACGAGATGGAGATGTACGACGAGTACGACGAGGAGCCCAAATCAGACTATAGCAGCGAAACCGAAGCCAATGAGGCTGTGGGTGCCAACTGAGAAAAAAACAAACAAAAAAAACTTAAACTAAAAAATACAATTTCAAAAACTGCTCTATACCTTGGAGAAAACGGCGAGGAGGAGGAGAAGACGCTCCCGACTTTCTTGGAATTTTTTTTTTAAGAAGTTTGTGAAGAGCCTGCATGCGTATGTGGTTTCCACAAAATCCCGTGAGCGGAAAAGGTCTTAAATATTTCTTCATGTGTGAGATGGATTGACTCCCCCCCCCCCCCCTAATTTTTTCTTGAACTATTTTTTTTTTTTTTAAGTAAAAGGTGTCTGTAAAAAAAAAAATCGGACATCAGAACTTGAACTGAAAACGAACCTTTAGCTGTCTTACAAGTCTTACATTTCGTGTGTTTTTTTTTTCTTCCTTTGAATGCTGATAGTTTTTGTTTTTTTCGAGTTACTGTTTTTTAGATGGGGTATAAACATTCTCACTCAGGTATGTGCCAGCCAACACGTTGTGAATGTGTTTTATGCTGACTCCTCCTCGGAGGTAGGTACACGTTTTTACATATTGTGAATCCAGACATTTCGCTCGACCTGCACTTAACTCTCTGTGGAACCTTCATTGACCCCCTTCGCCCTTCGAGGTCCATGTGGTGGTTTTTTTCTTCTTTTTTTTTTCGACTTCCAACGTGCCAAACATTGAGTTCCTAATCCCGGGCAAAAGTTTATGTCTTAAAAGGAAAAAAAAAAACGCTTCTTAGAAAGTCTTAGACAATCTCCTGGAATCTTAATACAAGGTGGCCACTGTGTATTTTTTTAGGCTGCCGTCGTCTTGTCTTGCTGTTCCCGCACAATCGTATTTTCCAGAGAACTTTGAGGAGCACTCAGGAAATTGTGTAATGAAGCTAAACATGGCCACCGGTGCTGATGAGCGTGTGCGTGATTGAGTTACTGGGAAAGTCTTGATATATTAGGTTTATAGGCCCCCCCCATTTGCCAAACATTGCATTCGATGTTCACTCTGAATCTCTTCATTCCACAATGCCAAGGGTCCAGCTGCAATCCCACACCCGGCATCATTTAGTCACCCCAAAAGGTCCTTCACCCCCATGCCTCAGTAAGGCCCTAGTTCTGGTTATTGAAACATCCGGTGAAGAAAAAAAAAGGGGGAGGGGTGGGGGTAGGGCATACATTTCTTTTACAGGAATGCAGATGATTATTTGAGAATTCGGCATTCAGACAATAGAGAAGATATTCAGGTTGTGTTGGGCAAATGTTCCTGCTATGGATATTAGACATGTGCAAAAACGAATGAAACGAAAATTAGCAAATTTTTCGGCAGTGCACGCGTTTTATGGATATCAACCTTTTCAGATTTTAGGCTTGTAGTCAAAATGAACCTTTTAGTGGATGTTGGCCCCCGGTGGGGGAGGGGGGGGGGGGGCACCAGATTCTCTAATCAACTTCTCCATTTAAAAAATACATGACTATCAGATTTTAGGCTTGAAGTCGTCATCATCGATCCTTCAGGCTGGGTTACTCTTTTGTGAAAAAATGCTTAAAATATTTAAACAGCACTTAACATGTAGGGAAAAAAATCAAACTTGAACCAATGTTGCGTATCAGGCACCGTATGCCAACACTTACCTTTGGCTAACCCTCCCTTCATGGTCCGCCAACAGAACCCCTGCAATTTCCTAGTGCTTCCAGGTAGGAGGCGCACATGTATAGTGTTACTTAGAGGGTGGGGGCTACTTAGGGGATTCTTAGGAGAAGGGGGGTACCTAGAGGATGAGGAATATCTAGGGAATGGGGGCTACTTAGGAGAAGGGTGGTACCTAGGGCATGGAGGCTTCTTATGGGATGGGGGGTACCTAGGATATGGGGACTCCTTAGGGGATGGGGGTACCTAGGGGATGTAGAGTACCTAGGAGATGGGGACTACTTAGGGGATGGAGGCTTCTTAGGGGTTGGGGAGTACCTAGGAGATGGAGACTCCTTAGGGGATGGGGGTACCTGTAGAGTACCTAGGAGATGGGGACTCCTTAGGGGATGGGGGCTTCTTAGGGGATGGAGAGTACCTAGGAGATGGAGGCTTCTTAGGGGTTGGGGGGTACGTGGCGGAAGGGAATGTGGGAGAAGTGCCCCCCCCCCCCCCCGATGTGATGTTCAGTTTGATTTTTTCCTCTTTAAGAATCCCAACATTTCAAGAAAATTTTATTGGAGGGGAAAAAAATATATATATAATTTTTTTCCAAAGCCCTCATCATTCACTTGCCAGGATCACGTGTACAACTTATAATGTAACCAGAAACACAAATTGCTACATTGTATATTTATGTCTTGTAGCGCATATTACAAAAAAAAAATGAGAAATGTATAGGAATGTTCTATTCAGGTAACGAGTGTCAGTTTACAGAGGGAACACTCGACAGACCTTTTAATGGCTTATTAAAAAATTAATATTGTAGTCTAGAATTGATCCAGAACCTGACAAGACTGCCTACAAAAAAAACATTGGTCATGAAAGAACAGATTCAATATAAATTCTCGATTCATGATTTCATTTTTTTTTTAAAACTAGACCCCAACAATTTCTAGTAACTAAAATAACACGTAAATGTGCCCAGTAAATGTCAAATCCTCAAGTTATCCTCATGCACTTAATATTTCAAACTGCTTATAAAAACAATATATATATTTTTTAAATATCCATTTAAATATAACATGTCATTTAGTACAGGAGAGTTAACCACACCTATTATGTGCAATCCCCTTATTGTAACTGGATTCAATATTTATTAAAAAAAAAAGTACAGCTGTATATGTTAAATAAGTACATTTTATTTTATTATTTTTTTCTTTGTTAGATTGTTGTAGTGCCAGCTTTGTACATTACATAATTATTTTACGTGTAGAAAAAGATTTCATTTAGCAGTTAATTTTTTTTTCTTTTTTTACGGTCAGAATAAGAAAAAAAAAAAAATGCATTACACGGGGCTGGCAAAGAAAAAAACGACTGTTCTTTAATTTTAAACTTGATTTTGCTTGTATAAAAAATACACTCGCAGATGTTCTTTTTTTTTTTTTTTTTTCCTAAGTGTTATAAGCACTGGATATAAATGGTATTTTTTATCAGTTCTGATTAATGTGAAACTGTTGTATGAAAAGTTCATGAACAAAAAGTCATCTGTTTAGACTGGTGTGGGGCACGTCTCACGCTCGCTGGATCTGAGTCACTTTTTTTTTTTTTATGCTACATTTCAATTATTTATGTAGAATACATGTTGAAATTTAAATGCTGAATTTAAGACCCAATTTTCCTCCGAAAACTTGTGCTTGTTCAACCAGTCAGAATATATATATTTTTTTAAGTTGGACCACCTCTGAATATAAAAAGCCTGGTTTGTAAAGAGAATAAGTAGAGCGATTAAAGCAAATTATTTACTAGACAAAACTACATAAAATAGCGACAATCAATTAAGTCCTAACTAGAGCAAAAGAAAGAAGGCAATTCATTTTCCATCAAATTTTTTTTTGTTTTGTGTATATATATATATATATATATATATATATATATATATATATATATATATATATATATATATATAATCAATTAAGTCCTAATCAATTAAGCCCAACCAATTGAGTCCTAACTAGAGCAAAATAAACAAGACAATACATTTTCCATCTATTTTTTTGTGTGTATATATATATATATATATATATATATATATATATATATATAAAAAATTTATTGTGTAAATATGAAACATATTTACACATACATATTTTTTTCATGTATAAATTGTAACCTATGTATTTACTTTAGCTTTTGTACATTTTAAAATAATACCCCAGTTACAGACAAAAGATTTAAATCAATGAGTAAAAAGTATCGGCTCTCTCATCAAGGGCCCCATAGCTAAATGAAATTATTTGATATAAAAGACACATTAGTATCAATGTTAAAAAAAAATGATATATATAAATAAAGCACATACTCTTTTTTCTATATAGCTCCAGTGACGGCAAGCTTAAAAATGTTCTCCCAACATTTTAAAATTAGTTTGATTCAATTATTATTATTTTTTTTTATGTAGGAAGCATTTGATAGCATGCTAAAAGATGTTCTCCAAACATTTTAAAAATATATTTTTTTCTTTTAAAAAGCTTAAACTTTTTTTTTATTGTTATTTAAAGAATAGCAAAATCGTTTAAACTCTCCTTATTCAAAATATCCGATAGAGGGTATTGCACTTGTTAGTGACTGTATAATAATAATAATAAAAAAATAAAAAAATAATAATTGGTTAAGAATTGGTTCTGCATCGCTGTCCACATTTTGAACATAAATGAATTTAATCTATGCTGTATTTTTGGAGTGTAATTTCCTCAGAACAATGAGATCCCTGTAATCGCTTTCTTATACAAATTTCACAAATTAGTCCATAGACAATACATTTTTAAAAATGTATTATACTAGATAAAAAAACATTTCCTACATCATAAAAAAAAAGGGAAAGAAAACCTCATAATTCTTCTGTAAATAAATCTTAGATATTCGTGTTTTAACATATTTAAATACATCCGAAATTAAAACTTGAAAGGGATTCAGGCGCACGCACTCTAAAAAGTAAGAGATCTGGTATCGTCTTTCTTTTTTTTTTTAAAAGACATCCAACAATAGGAATTTTTGTATAATAATTACAAAAAAAAAAATACACATTTAATTTGAAATGTAAAATCCTACTACATAGCTGCCAATTTTACCAAATTTTTTTGGGCCGAGAAAGTGGCAAATGGACTATTTTTTTTTTTCCTTCTGGTACTTTTTGGCAAGACTGCCGCTGTAGCGCTAGACAAATGGGGTTGATTGTTTTTATGACCGGTACGAACAGCTCTATAGGCATTGGGTGCAATCAGTAGAAAAGAACAAACACTTTTACAAGACGACTTCTTTATGGATCTTCACCAGTTTAGCACTTTAGTAGATTAAGATATTTGGTATTTTTTTCAAACTTATGGGAGTTTTATAATCATTTTATCTGGTCAGAGAGCAGCCAAACAAAAACCTCAGAACAAGGTCACAACGACCGAAATTTTCTTAAGCAAAAAATAAAAATTCTCGGGTGCAAATAGGCGCTTTAATGTCTTAACCTTGAACATTGTTCATTATATTTACTAACAATCCTGACAGTGCTTCCAACAATGGCGATCGATTACAACAGATACAGGGATGGCAAAGGTTACAATAACCGATTTGTGCCGTGGATACGTTTAGAAAAAGAGATCATCGGCTTTGGTTTGTAATTTGGGGGGGTGGCGGCCATTTTTGTAAGCTGAAACATTTTTTTTTCTTTTGTGGCAAGTTAAATAAATTCTTATTTTTTTTTTTTTAAATATACCAATAATAATAATAATAATAATAATAATATATTAACTCTTGTCAACACTCCCCCCCCCAAAAGGATTTTGATTATTAATAAATAAATAGTTTGGGAGAGTCTTTAAGTTTTTTTTTCATTAATATTTTCTCACAATTTTTTTATTTATTTAAATTATAAATAAAAAAAATAAGTATTGGAGGGTTCTTTTTCTTTTCTTTTTTTTTATATGTTCTCACAAAGCTATTTTTTTTCTTTGAACAAGCTTATTGACAATGATCATGTTGACTTTTTTGCAATATCAAAAAAAAGTTATTCATGCTCCACAGCACTTAATATCAAATCTAGTGAGCTCTTTGATCTCAATGTCTTATAAAGGTACATGAATCGAACAGTGACGGGTTTTTCTTCTTGAACTCAATCAATGCTCGAGGGGCCCAATGCATTTCACAGCCAGTTGTGTTTCATAGCCTCCAACATTGAAGGTTTTTTTTTTTTTTAAAAAGACAATTTTCGATTAGAATGTGAAATAAATATTTTTTTTTTGAGGTCAGGCGGTGCTTCTTATCTACTACCGCGGGAAACTGCACTCGCCGTTTGTATATATTAGAAAAAATAAATAAAAAATCTACGATACAGATGACCTCAGTTTACAAAAAAAAAAAGCACTTGTTACATTTCATTACAATATTACCTTTTTTTTTTTTCTTGCTCCGCAATCCTTTTGTTTTGTAAAGTGTTTTATGTTTTATTTTATACTAAACTGTATTTTTTTTTTTTATATATATATAGGACCCCAAATGTAACATTTTTATAGATAGATTTTACGTTGATTTTTGATTGCTCATCTCTTCGACGTACACAATGTTTTAATTGGTGTAGATGTTTTGTTGTTTTTTTTTTTTTAATTTGCGTGCTGAAAACGCAGAAAGTATTCTATTAAAAAATAAAAATAAAGTATATGAGAGACGCAAAGGATTTGCGATTAGGACTTAAGTTTTAATTTAAGCTCCGTTTGGCTAAGAGGAAAAAAATAAATAAAAATAAAATGGTGGGCCGGGTCTCGGTGCTCACTCATTATGGGATAGGTGCAAATATCAAACTGTATGCTGCACATTGCAGAAACGCTAAGTGTGCTTCGTCTGTCATTTGTGTTACGCTTTTTTTTTTTTTTTTTTTGTTAAGTTAAAAAAAAAAGCAATCTTTTCTACATTGTATCTCCTGCCAATTTTTAGCTGGAAAAAAAAAATATTAAAACTTGCTTAGCATTTTTTTTTTTACATTATTGTATTGTCATTTACAGTTATTAAGAGAGGCTTGTAGCTGTTACTATGCATCCTTATTGTATCCCCTCCCCCCCCGCCCCTACTCCACCCATACATGATTTTGTAATTTGTTTGTGATGTATATTGTGAGATTTGTAAACTATGTTAATTTAATCAGCACAATTCACTGACATGCTGGACTGACATGCTAGCTGCTCTAAGGAAGCGTAAAACATAAATAAATAAATAAATAATAATAATAATAAAAAAAATTGTGTTCCAGGCCATTGGGTCAACCCAAGCTGACATCTCGGTAGCAGCCTCATAAAAGCGCGCCCGCCACCCTTACCGAGCGGACGGAACCATTTTTCAAGGCATCGGTGACAATTTTTGTTTAGTAATTTGCACCAAATTTACAAGACAAGACAAGAACGCCTCCCTTCAAAAATGGCTGCCAGGCGCACTTTAATTGATCAGGCTGCTATTTGGATGTACGCTACCGATGTAAAGCTGAGTTTTTTTTTCTAGGTATTTTTTTTTATTATTATTATTCTTTGTAAGATACCGGCACCCTGTTAGGCCAATGGCTTATAAATATTTGGGAGTAAAAAAAAAAAAAAAAGAATACAAAAAAAAAAAAGACAACCATAAAAAAAAAAAAAAAAAAAATAGTGTCTATTGCTGCTTTGAATATGTTTTAAAAAAAAAAAAAAAGTCTGAAAATGTAAATAGTTTATGAAAAAAAAAATCTTGTACAGTCCAGTGTAAAGTTTTTAACTGAACTTCAGAGTTACCATCACGTATCTCTCACCCTCTTCTCAGTCTGACTTATTGTTTGCTAAAAAAAAGGATGAAATTCAATAAACTGACGACGAATTTAATCCCAACTTTTATCTTTTATTTTTTTTTCTGCTTCTTTGACTAACAGAATTTTTTCCTCCTCTTGTGCAGTATTGACGTGAGGTAAACGGAAAAAAATCTTCCTTTCTCACATATGGAAAGACTCTCAGAGACTGGATTGGTCAGTGCTGAGCCCGCAGTGGGCGGGGCCTGTGCTTCATATGTGCGACTTGTTTTAGGAGGAAGTTCTACACGATCTCATTAGGGAGTTGCTGTATAATGACTTATTTATGCTAATTTACCTCAAGACTGTCCTCTCCGCCCCCCCAATAATAAAATCACCATCACTCCATATTTTGTACTGCTGTCAACACTTACTGATTAAAGATACATTTTGTTTAACGACACGTGTGCCTGTGAATTTATTTATTTTTGGGAAGGGGGAGGGGGGGCTGGTAATATAGAAAAAATAGAAATGAACAGACTCTATATTACAAAATTATTTTACGTAATTATTCTACAATTTTTTCTTTGCGCAATTATTTTACATAATTTTTTTACGTAATTATTCTACGCATTTTTTTTACGTAATTATTCTACAAAATTGTTTTACAAAATTATTTTATGTGTTTACCAATCTTTTTAAATACAAAGACTGCAAAACTCACACTTATGATTAAAGGGTATCTAATGGTAAACATTTTTTTTTAGGGAGGGGGTGGGGATGGGGGGTTGGTATGTGAAGTGTTGAAGTGTGGTAATAGTAAAGTGTTTTTTCCCTGGGGTGCTGCGGACAGGGAACACAGTTTGCCTCGGATCCATGTTGTGGGTTGCCATGGTTGGGCTGGTTGGTCACTAAGTATCACAGAAACTAATGAAAATCTAGGACGGGGGGAATGCGGTGTAATGGGGGGGCTCTGATGTATTAGGGGGACTCTGTGATAGAAGGACTCTAATGTGATGGGGGAACTCTGACATGAAGGATGGACCTCCATGTGATGGAGGACTCTGATGTGAAGGGGGGGCTCTAGACATAAAGGGGTGCCCTCTGTTATTGGGGGATGCTAGGCATAAGGGGGCCCCTCTGTTATTGGGGGACGCTAGGCATAAGGGGGTACCCTCTGATGTCAGGGAACGCTAGATGTAAACAGGTACCCTCTAATGTTATTAGGGGACTCTAAATGTAAAGCTAAACCCTCTCATGTGATTGGGGGTGCTCTAGGTTAAAAGGGGTATCCTCTGATGTAACTGGAGGACTCTAGACATAAAGCTGAACCCTCTAATGTGATTGGGGGCTCTAGGTGTAAAGGGGTACCATGCTACCATCTGATGTTATTGGGGACTGGTCATGTAACTCCTCCTAAGAATGACATTTCAGTATACAGTATGACATGGCAATGGACGTCTGCAGGTAGGGGCAAGGGGGGGCAAGCGCCCCCCTTTGGAATCAGGGATCCACAAGGTATACATTAGGCGTATAGGCGTGCGCATGGGTTGTACACGCCTGGAATCTGCACCCTGTACATAGCACACGCCTGGAATCTGCACCCTGTACATAGCACACGCCTGGAATCTGCACCCTGTACATAGCACACGCCTGGAATCTGCACCCTGTACATAGCACACGCCTGGAATCTGCGCCCCGTGCATAGCACACGTCTGGAATCTGCGCCCCGTACATAGCACACGCCTGGAATCTGCGCCCTGTACATAGCACACGTCTGGAATCTGCGCCCCGTACATAGCACACGTCTGAAATCTGCACCCCGTACATAGCACATGCCTGGAATCTGCACCCTGTACATAGCACACGCCTGGAACCTGCACCCCGTACATAGCACACGCCTGGAACCTGCACCCCGTACATAGCACATGCCTGGAATCTGCACCCCGTACATAGCACACGTCTGGAATCTGCGCCCCGTACACAGCACACGTCTGAAATCTGCACCCCGTACATAGCACACGTCTGGAATCTGCGCCCCGTACACAGCACACGTCTGAAATCTGCACCCCGTACATAGCACATGCCTGGAATCTGCACCCTGTACATAGCACACGCCTGGAACCTGCACCCCGTACATAGCACACGCCTGGAACCTGCACCCCGTACATAGCACACGCCTGGAATCTGCGCCCCGTACATAGCACACGTCTGAAATCTGCACCCCGTACATAGCACATGCCTGGAATCTGCACCCTGTACATAGCACATGCCTGGAATCTGCACCCTGTACATAGCACACGCCTGGAACCTGCACCCCGTACATAGCACACGCCTGGAACCTGCACCCCGTACATAGCACACGCCTGGAATCTGCACCCTGTACATAGCACACGCCTGGAACCTGCACCCCGTACATAGCACATGCCTGCAATCTGCGCCCCGTACATAGCACACGTCTGAAATCTGCACCCCGTACATAGCACATGCCTGGAATCTGCACCCCGTACATAGCACACGCCTGGAACCTGCACCCCGTACATAGCACATGCCTGGAATCTGCACCCCGTACATAGCACACGCCTGGATTAAAGTCTGCTGTTTCCCCTTTAAAAAAAAAAATAGTTGCGAGTCTCGGCTAAGCCCCTCCCTTTCATGACATTGTCAAAAGGGACGGGGCATGGGTGACCTTAAAATGATGCACCCCTGACAAAAAGGTCTGCGGACGCCCATGGTCATGGCCCCTTCAATGTACTAGACTTGTGGTGTATAAACCTACCGGGTGTGGGGGGGGGGGGGGGTACAGGTAAGATACTTCAAGGGGGGTTTTAGAAGAAGACACACAAGACCACCAGGACCCACAGAAGACCCCCAGAAGACCACCATGGCCCCCAGAAGATCACCACCTAGTGTGTGATACCCTAAAAGACAATGAGGGTTATTGAATGTTTTATCGAATAAAAAGTTAGTCACAAGGAGAAAGTAAATGAAACAGCAAGTAAAAGATCTGAAACGGAGGGCGTGATGATGTCACTGCCAGGGGTGACATCATCGTGCCCAGTGAGGCTTTTGCTTAATTTTGCACTTTTTTTTCATGGATCTCATCATTCGACTCCCCCCCCCCCCCCCCCCCCCCCCGTGTACAAAGCCAGCTCCATAAAGATATAGTGTGACCAGTTTGGTGTCCTGCACAGGGCCCTGACCTCACCCCTACTATTGGAAGACCTTTGGTATAAGGTCATCCCATCCAGCAACAATACCTGCCCTCAACTCTACTGAACACCTTTGGGATGAGTTGGAACACTGATGGCGAATCAGGTTTATTTCTGGTGCCCAATGTGAGGCCCAACGAGTCAGGTCTTCTCATCCAACATCAGTACCTGACCTCACAAATGGGCACAAATTCCCACAGAAACCCTCCAACATCTAGCAGAACGTCTTCCCAGAAGAGTGGAGGATGGTGTAGCTGCAAAAGGGGGGAAATTCCACATTAATGGCCATGGAGGAAGGGAAATGGGCAACTCCACATTAATATACCCATGGAGGAGGGGAACGGGCAACTTCATTGTAATGGCCATGGAGGAGCGCAATAGGCAACTTTACATTAATGGCCATGGAGGAGGGGAATGGGCAACTCCACATTAATGGTCATGGAGAAAAGGAATGGGCAACTCCACATCAATGGCCATGGAGGAGGGAAATGGGCAACTCCACATTAATATACCCATGGAGGAGGGGAACGGGCAACTTCATTGTAATGGCCATGGAGGAGCGCAATGGGCAACTCTACATTAATGGCCATGGAGGAGGTAAACGGGCAACTCCCGTTTAAGGCCATGGAGGAGGGCAATGGGCAACTCTATATTAATGGCCATGGAGAAAAGGAATGGGCAACTCCATATTAATGTCCATGGAGGAGGGGCAATGGGCAACTCCACATTAATGGCCATGGAGGAGGGGAATGGGCAACTCCACATTAATGGTCATGGAGAAAAGGAATGGGCAACTCCACATCAATGGCCATGGAGGAGGGAAATGGGCAACTCCACATTAATGGCCATGGAGGAGGGGAATCAGAGGACCAATCACAGAAGGCCGAGATGGAATCTGAGGACCAATCACAGGAGGCAGAGATGGGATCAGAGGACCAATCACAGGAGGCAGAAATGTGATCAGAGGACCAATCACAGGAGGCAGAGATGGGATCAGAGGACCCATAACAGGAGGCAGAAATGGGATCAGAGGACCAATCACAGGAGGCAGAAATGGGATCAGAGGACCAATCACAGGAGGCAGAGATGGGATCAGAGGACCAATCACAGGAGGCAGAAATGGGACTGGGGGTGGGGATTTGCACAGAAGGGAAATTAACGATAATATTTAGAAACAAAAGGATACAAAGTTTCTCCACTTCCTAGAAAAGTATCTTTTCTCCCCTTTAAACATTTGATGCTTTTCATTTCCTTGGATTCTCATTGTGGGCGGTGTTCTCCTTTAAATTGCGGAGTCGCCCCCCCTCCCCCTTCCCCCGCCTCCAGCGCTGAACATTGTCCAGACTCCGGCAGCTGGGAACACAGATCGGCGTTTATATTGCAGAATTATGATGTCGTTTTAAGTGTTATGTTTTCGTTAACTGCCAAAATGTTAGTAGAAAATGGAAGGTGTTTGTACTGCAGATAATAAGTAATGTGCGGCCGGGCGCAGAGGTCAGCGCTTTTATTACGCTTTCTGTAAACACCGCGGCGGCGAGCGCTTAGAGTAACAATATTATTCCACGACAGGAGCGCCGAGCCAAGTCCTTCGCTCGTCAGGTGCTGAATTATTACAATCTTATTTATCTATAATGTTCTGCGCGCTGAAAGAATTCCAGGGGTGTGCGCTGCGCTGAACAGCTGCGAATACGCGCCGCCCGCGCCGATTTACACGCTTTGTGTGGAGCTGCTGGAGAGCATTACAGCCGAACTCCGGGCAAAAAAATAATAATGTTCATCTAAAATTCTCCAATATCCAAAAAGTAGATCCATTCAGTGGGGGGGGAAGGGAACATTAGAGTGTAAGCTACTCTGTACAGAGACTGATGTGACTGTGGGGGAGGGGACATTAGAGTGTAAGCTCCTCTGTACAGAGACTGATGTGACTGTGGGGGGACATTAGAGTGTAAGCTCCTCTGTACAGAGACTGATGTGACTGTGGGGGGAGGGGACATTAGAGTGTAAGCTCCTTTGTACAGAGACTGATGTGACTGTGGGTAGGGAGGGGACATTAGAGTGTAAGCTCCTCTGTACAAAAAATGATGTGACTCGTGTGGGGGGGAGGGGACATTAGAGTGTAATTTCCTCTGTACAGAGACTGATGTGACTGGGGGGGGGGGGAATTAAAGTGTAAGCTCCTCTGTACAAAAAAATGATGTGACTGTGTGGGGGGAGGGGACATTAGAGTGTAAGCTCCTCTGTACAGAGACTGATGTGATGTGGGAGGAGGGGAAATTAGAGTGTAAGCTCTTCTGTACAGACACTGATGTGACTGTGGGGGAGGGGGACATTATAGTGTAAGCTCCTCTGTACAGAGACTGATGTGATTGTGGGGGGAGGGGACATTAGAGTGTAAGCTCCTCTGTACAGAGACTGATGTGACTGTGGGGGGGGGGAATTAGAGTGTAAGCTCCTCTGTACAGAGACTGATGTGACTGTGGGGGGAGGGGACATTAGAGTGTAAGCTCCTCTGTACAGAGACTGATGTGTCTGTGGGGGGGGGGGGGACATTAGAGTGTAAGCTCCTCTGTAGAGAGACTGATGTGACGGTGGGGCGGGAAAGACATTAGAGTGTAAGCTCCTCTGTACAGAGAGTGATGTGACTTTGGGGGGGGGGGCATTAGAGTGTAAGCTCTTCTGTATAGAGACTGATGTGACTGTGGGGGAGGGGACATTAGAGTGTAAGCTCTTCTGTATAGAGACTGATGTGACTGTGGGGGAGGGGACATTAGAGTGTAAGCTCCTCTGTACAGAGACTGATGTGACTGTGGGGGGGGGGAGGGGACATTAGAGTGTAAGCTCCTCTGTACAGAGACTGATGTGACTGTGGGGGGAGGGGACATTAGAGTGTAAGCTCCTCTGTACAGAGACTGATGTGACTGTGGGGGATGGGACATTAGAGTGTAAGCTCCTCTGTACAGAGACTGATGTGATGTGGGAGGAGGGGAAATTAGAGTGTACGCTCTTCTGTACAGACACTGATGTGACTGTGGGGGGGGGGGGGGGGACATTATAGTGTAAGCTCCTCTTGTACAGAGACTGATGTGATTGTGGGGGGAGGGGACATTAGAATGTCATTTCCTCTGTACAGAGACTGATGTGACTGTGGGGGGGGGGGGGGCATTAGAGTGTAAGCTCCTCTGTACAGAGACTGATGTGATGTGGGAGGAGGGGAAATTAGAGTGTAAGCTCTTCTGTACAGACACTGATGTGACTGTGGGGGAGGGGGACATTATAGTGTAAGCTCCTCTGTACAGAGTGTAAGCTCCTCTGTACAAAAAATGATGTGACTGTGGGGGGAGGGGACATTAAAGTGTAAGCTCCTCTGTACAGAGACTGATGTGACTGTGGGGGATGGGACATTAGAGTGTAAGCTCCTCTGTACAGAGACTGATGTGATGTGGGAGGAGGGGAAATTAGAGCGTAAGCTCTTCTGTACAGACACTGATGTGACTGTGGGGGGGGGGGGGGCATTATAGTGTAAGAGCTCCTCTGTACAGAGACTGATGTGATTGTGGGGGGGAGGGGACATTAGAATGTAATTTCCTCTGTACAGAGACTGATGTGACTGTGGGGGGGTGGTGGGCATTAGAGTGTAAGCTCCTCTGTACAGAGACTGATGTGACTGTGGGGGAGGGGACATTAGAGTGTAAGCTCCTCTGTACAGAGACTGATGTGTCTGTGGGGGGGGGGGACATTAGAGTGTAAGCTCCTCTGTACAGAGACTGATGTGACGGTGGGGGCGGGAAAGACATTAGAGTGTAAGCTCCTCTGTACATAGTGATGTGATTTGGGGGGGGGGTGGGGTGATTTGGGGGCATTAGAGTGTAAGCTCTTCTGTATAGAGACTGATGTGACTGTGTGTGGGGAGGGGACATTAGAGTGTAAGCTCTTCTGTATAGAGACTGATGTGACTGTGGGGGAGGGGACATTAGAGTGTAAGCTCCTCTGTACAGAGTCTGATGTGCTGATGTGGGACGTGGGGGGAGGGGAAGGGACATTAGAGTGTAAGCTCCTCTGTACAGAGACTGATGTGACTGTGGGGTGAGGGGACATTAGAGTGTAAGCTCCTCTGTACAGAGACTGATGTGACTGTGGGGGGAGGGGACATTAGAGTGTAAGCTCCTCTGTACAGGGACTGATGTGACTGTGGGGGGACATTAGAGTGTAAGCTCCTCTGTACAGAGACTGATGTGACTGTGGGGGGACATTAAAGTGTAAGCTCCTCTGTACAGAGACTGATGTGATGATTGTGGGGGGGAGGGGACATTAGAGTGTAAGCTCTTCTGTACAGACAATGATGTGACCGATGGGGGGAGGGGCATTATAGTGTAAGCTCCTCTGTACAGAGACTGATGAGACTGTGGGGGAGGGGACATTAGAGTGTAAGCTCCTCTGTACAGAGACTGATGTGACTGGGGTGGGGGGGGGGCATTAGAGTGTAAGCTCCTCTGTACAGAGACTGATGTGACTGTGGGGGATGGGACATTAGAGTGTAAAGCTCTCTCTGTACAGAGACTGATGTGACTGTGGGGTGAGGGGACAATTAGAGTGTAAGACTTCCCTCCTCTGTACAGAGACTGATGTGACTGTGGGGGGAGGTGGACATTAGAGTGTAAGCTCCTCTGTACAGGGACTGATGTGACTGTGGGGGGGACATTAGAGTGTAAGCTCCTCTGACAGCAGAGACTGATGTGACTGTGGGGGGACATTAAAGTGTAAGCTCCTCTGTATAGAAACTGATGTGATGTGGGGGGAGGGGGCATTATAGTGTAAGCTCCTTTGTACAGAGACTGATGAGACTGTGGGGGAGGGGACATTAGAGTGTAAGCTCCTCTGTACAGAGACTGATGTGACTGTGGGGGAGGGGACATTAGAGTGTAAGCTCCTTTGTACAGAGACTGATGTGACTGTGGGTAGGGAGGGGACATTAGAGTGTAAGCTCCTCTGTACAAAAAATTATGTGACTGTGTGGGGGGAGGGGACATTAGAGTGTAATTTCCTCTGTACAGAGACTGATGTGACTTTGGGGGGGGGCATTAGAGTGTAAGCTCCTCTGTACAGAGACTGATGTGACTGTGGGGGATGGGACATTAGAGTGTAAGCTCCTCTGTACAGAGACTGATGTGACTGCAGGGGGAGGGGACATTAGAGTGTAAGCTCCTCTGTACAGAGACTTATGATTGTCTCCCTATCGCTCGCCGTTCCGGTAATTTCGCACGCGGCTCTTACACGTAAAATTGATGGCAGGAAATATATATTAATTCCGACCATAAGAAAACGCTTTCAGTTCAGATGATTCCGCGATTCGGGAGGCAGAGGCGTTTCATTGGTTATGCTAATCACTTTTATTTGTGAAAACATAACTAATCGCGCGCTTTACATTTTCCTCGCATTTATGAGCGGAATTTTAGCACGCGATTTTATTACGTCATAAAACATAACCCTGCATTAGCCGCACATTTTTTTTCTTTAAAGACACCTAAGAATGATTTGCGCCGAAGCGTTCTTATTATTTCAGAGTCTGACTAATGAAAGATATTTCCAGGCGGGAGCGATATTAATGGCGGCTCCGCGGCGTCCTGCGCACATAATATTTAGTGAGAAATACTCCGGCGCACTCTGCATAATTCATTAGAACGTCGCAGAAGATTGTTTTAGAACTCGGAAGAAATAAATTTGAGTCTCGGGTTTCATTCTTCCATCAAATCTCTGGATGACGCCTGCAAACAAAACCCCCCGAAATCCGTACAAATCATCGGAGGGGGGTGTGTGTGTTTCCTGAGAGTGATGGCGCCGCAGCGAGGACGTTGCTGGAGAGCAAGATGATACATAGATCGTTCCCGGCTTCTTACACGCTGCAGATCATCGCATTACTGATGGATCTGCAGAACATTCCGACCAATGCAGATTCATTGGCCCGGATTCACATAGGAGATACGCCATCGTAAGTACAAATGTGCGCTGTCGTATCTCTGCTCCGATTCCCAAAGCTAGATACGTCGAAAAAATAGGCTTCAGCCGCCCAACGTAACTTGCCTACGCCGGCGTATCATGGGCGCATAGTTACATTGGACGCATTTTGCGTTCCCATGTTAAATATGCAAATGAGTAAGATACGCCGATTCACGAACGTACTTGCGCCCGGCGCATATTTTAAGCGATTTGCGTAAGGGTTACTTCCGGCATAAAGTTATTCCTCATATAGGAGGCGCAACCCATTCAAAGGCATGGACCAGGGAACGGATGCCGTCGATTTTTACGTCGTTTACGCCGTTTACGTAGTACGTAAATAGGGATGGGCGTAGGTTACGTTCACGTCGTAGGCAGTTATTTCTACGTGACTGTGAGCATGCGCACTGGGATGCGTCCAAGATACGACGCATGCGCCGTTCGTTTTTAGTACTTGTTTGAAGCTCAGCCCATCATTTGCATGGGGCCACGCTTCATTTAAATGTATCACACCCACTTCCTGCCCACTTGCACCTACTTTGACTTACGTCGGCTTACGCCGACAAATATACGCTAAGCCGGCGCAACGTTGGGAGCTTTTTCTTTGTAAATACCCACTTGCCTCTCAACGTTGCGCCGGCGTAGCGTAAAGAATATACGCTACGCCCACATAAAGATGCGCCCAGGTATGTGAATCCGGGCCATTCTGTCTGCAGATCATTACTGAACCCTCTTTAAGGTCTTCTGAATGTCGCTTTGTTCTCGTCCTCCCTGAGAGGAGCACCTTGGGGGCCACACGTATGTGTGCATGTGTATATATACTGACCCGTGGGGGGCTTTTCTGAAATATCAGGGGT
The DNA here is from genome assembly GCA_029574335.1 of Rana kukunoris. Lineage (NCBI taxonomy): Eukaryota > Metazoa > Chordata > Amphibia > Anura > Ranidae > Rana > Rana kukunoris. Next base: position 77,844 of record JAJQKJ010002661.1, read on the forward strand.
CCAAACAGGTAGAATCTGAGCCACACGGGGTGATTAGGGTGTGCCTAGGCACACCTGGCACACCCTGTGCGCACGCCTATGCTCAGAACTGGAATTGCGGCCTCATGAGGTGCACATCAAATTCTGACTATCCCCTCCTGACCATTCACCGACATGCTAAAGTGAAAATTGAGACCTGCAGATTAAGGATTCTCATGTACAGTGGCGGGTGGTACTCAAAATGTGGGGGGGGGGCAAACCAATTCGCCCTGGTGGGCCAGGGAATTGGGACGCAGGGCTGGGTTCTGGCTGCAACTTGACCCTAGGACCAGGAGCATTACCCCTCCAAGAGGCCGTGCCTTGCATGGACCTGCTGAGATCACTGTGATAGACCCTGACACCCATAGCTGACCCCCCATACAATCCCATGTAACTTGCCCCAGTGATCAGGCTGCATTGATGGGCACTGGAGTTGGCTGCACTGGTGAGCCTGCATTGAAAAACCAGATGGGCCATGGATGGTGAGCTGATTTAGCGGTTCAAAGGGCCAATTGACTGAACTTGCTCCCCAGGCCTAAGGCTGCCAGTCCTCCCCTGGCATGCCACCAGATGCAATGCCGCTTGCCACACATAGCCTCCCACCAGATGCAGTGCCACTGTCACTCCCTCTGCATGAGCCTCGTGCGTAGAAGGAAAGGAGTGGCGTCACTATCTAGTTAATGAAAATAACACACTGTATGCAGCTGAGCGTCATCGCGGGCGCACGCATGCGCACACACGGGTCAAACCAAGTCTCTGTCTGGTTCGCCCTGGTGGCCAGTGCGCATGCTCAAATTCCCCCGGGAGTCGCCCGGCGGCATTACCAGCGCGTGAATATCTCGTCCAACAGCCTGCTGCTGGGATAAGGGCATACCGCCGCTGGATGTCGAAAAAGACGCCCAACGGACGGAAATTAAAAGTAGGCCCCACCGGGATGCGGAAGAAAGACTTCCGCATCACGCGGCCACACGCATCAATGTCACATGTCGGCGCAAGGCCGCGACAATACGAAGCCCTCCCACGTGACGATGCGAGCCAATGGAACAGAAGTGAGGGTCAAGCCTCAATCTGGGTTACGAGCTGAACCGCAACCAACACGCTGATTGGTCTACAGGGCCAAGCATCGTTACAGGCACAACAGACCAACATAAACCCCTGGCTAAATCCCTCCCACAACCCGGATGAAAGAAAAGAGCCTTAGGTATTAGCGACACCCAGCAATGTGTCAACAAAATTAAAAAATATATACAGATACATCTCTGGCACATGTGTTCATCACTTTAGCCGAGAAGCTGGAAATAATAAAAAATACAGGAAATGAAAATCACAATATTGGACCCATCAAAGAGTACATACACTGTACTTGCTAACCATAAAATTGTTGTTAATAATGCCCCATTATCGCTTGGATAACGTACCAAACCAAAATGAGCCGGCTGATGATAATTAACAAATAAAATACAGGTGATAATGTTTCCCAAATAGTTGTGCCAACTTAGTACTGTGGTGAAATTCAGTTATATCAAGTAACACATAATACAGGGGCTAACTTTCAAAAGTAAACACATCTCACTAAAATTTTAAGGGACATTAAGAATTATTAATCAAACATTAATATCCGTGTCAATATTCAACCCGAACGGCGTGTAGATTTTGACACAGTGAATCCAAGCCATTTCCTGTCTGGAAATGTCTCGGACGAGGTTACTGCCTCTCCAATGCGGGCGATATTTGTCGATCCCGACAAAGTATTAGAAGGATCACTATTATGTTTTAAATCGAAATGTCTAGAAACAGAATGTTTGTCGAATCCACTCCTAATTTTAGCAATATGTTCGTTTAACCTAACTGACAGGGCCCTCTTGGTGCGGCCAATATACTGCAGACCGCAGGGGCACTGAATAAGGTATATGACACCTTTCGACGACCAGGTTATAAAAGGTTCAACCTCAAAGTTTTGTTGGGTGGCTGTAGATTGGAAAGTGCAAATCTTCCTGTCTCTACATCTATTCAAAGTGCAGACCTGGCAACGTTTGCACCTAAAATACCCAGTAAGGTTTTCAAGAAATGTCCTAGCTGCCTTCGGAGGATCATGTACGCTGGGAGCAATGCGATTTCCAATCGTAGAAGCGCCCCTGAATACCACGCTCGGTTTTACCGGAAGGATAGGAGCCAAAACCTGGTCTGTTGTAAGGATATGCCAGTGTTTCTGGATAAGCTTCTTAACACTGAAATGTTGTGATAAAGGGTTAAAGAGGAGTTCCACCCTAAATTTTTACTTTTTTTAAATCCCCTCCCCTCCCCCTTACATGCCACATTTGGCATGTAATTTTTTTTGGGGGGGAGTGGGGGCTTCAGTAGGAGTGGGACTTCCTGTCCCACTTCCTGCTTCCGCCGAGGGGCTGGTTAGGTGATTAAGCCTTAATCGCCTACACCAGCCCCTCCCTATAGGCGATCACATGGGACACTGACAGGTCCCATGCGATCGCCTCTCCAATCAGCGGCGAGCCGCGCCGCGCGCGCATGCGCAGTGCGGCTCGCGCATGCGCAGTGGGTGCCCGGCCGTGAAGCCGAAGGCTGTCACGGCTGGGTGCCCACAGCCGAGATGGAGACGCCGGCTGGGGAGGGGGGGAGAGGAGCGGAGCCCCGGTCGGCGCGTCGCTGGAACGCAGGAGCAGGTAAGTGAGTGTTTATTAAAAGCCAGCAGCTACACTTTTTGTAGCTGCTGACTTTTAATAAACACAATTTTGGGCTGGAACACCCCTTTAAGAAAAACTTTCATTTTGGTCCCCTTTATTTCTAGCTCTCTCCATTTCCGTATTTCTAGCTCTCTCCATTACTTGGAATAAAGTGGAACTATCATACCCCTTCTCCTCAAATCTTTTAGAAAGGATTGAGGCCTGGTTCTCGAACATCAGGGAATTGGTATAATTGCGTTTTAAACGCATAAATTGACCCAGGGGTACAGACTTTAAACAAGCTGGCAAATGGCAACTGTCTAGTGGTATATAAGCGTTGTGGTCGGTTGGTTTAAAAAAAGTGGACGTGACAAATCTACCATTCTCAATAGTGATCTGAAGATCCAAAAAATGAATAGAATGTTGGCTGGTCTCGAAATTGAATCTAATGCCCCTAGTGTTCTGATTCAAATCGGTCATAAAATTGTGAAGATCTATCTCACTGCCATCCCATAGGAGGACGTCATCGATGTACCTCGACCAGAGTAATATCTCAGGTCGACGGTGACTGTCAATGACGTCCTCCTCCCACTTGGCCATAAAGAGGTTGGCCAAGCTGGGGGCATATTTAGCCCCCATGGCCACACCTATATCTTGTCTATAAAACATGTTATCAAACATGAAATAATTGTGGGTGGCCGCATACTTCAACAGAACCATAATGAACTCTATTTAGGCTTGTGCGAGGCCAGACTGCCTATCCAAATACAGAAGTACTGCCTCGAGCCCCAGATGATGTGGAATAATCGTGTAAAGGGAGGTCACATCAGCTGTGACCAACCATACACCTGACTTGGGGGAGATACTAGCAAATGTGTTGATAACCTGCTTCGTATCTTTAATATACGAGGGAATCTTCTGTACAAGTGGCTGCAGAAAAAATCTATATACTTGCCCACCCGGGACGTAATGGAATTGATACCACTAAAGATAGGTCGACCCAGGGGGCAAGTCTGGTTCTTGTGAATTTTTGGTAAACAGTATATAACGGGGATCCGTGGGGCACTAGGCACCAAAAAAAGGGCTTCTTTGTTATTCAGATTACCACTTTTGAGCCCCCGTTCGACCAGCACCTCAAGTTCCCTTTTGTATCCATTTAATGGATCCCTGTTAAGAGGGGTTAAGGTATCAACATCGTCGACTAACCTGTGCATTTCTTTCAAATAGTCGCACTGGTCGAGGACGACTATGCCCCCCCACCCTTATCTGCCGGTCTAATCACCAGAGACTTATTCTGACACAATGATTCCAAACCTTTTTTTAAATCCCTGTTCATATTGGATTTGTTGACCTTAAGTCTGTCTAAATCACTGAGAACCACATCCCTGAACACCTTAATACTTGGGGCCAGGGATCCTGGTGGATTGAAAAGGCAAGCATTAGATAAAGATGAATGTTTATATTCACTGGTGGCCTGAAGTCCAGAGATGGGATTAGAAAGACAATGCCTTTTAATACTGAGCCGTCTGGTGAATTTGTGCACATCCATGTAAGTCTGAAACTTACTGAGATTTCTAGGGGGGGCATACTTCAATCCTTTATCTAGAAGTTTTTTCTCCGGATCGGTCAGTATTTGCTGGCTGAGGTTGTATATGCCAATCCCTAGGTTCTCTTTCTTTTTGGCCGACTGGGCCCTCCTCCCCCTCTGGTGCCTCTCTTAGTTTTATGGTGCCTCCCTGGCCTGGGGGGGCCCTGCGAAAATCCCAATTCTGATTGTATGAATTGGCAGGTGGGTTTGTAGGGTAATTAAAACCTTGTTGACCACCAGACATATCTGGATAACCCAAAGGATATGTAAATGGGTTCCTGGTTGAGTTGGTGAATCCAAAACCACCCCTAGTGGGTGCTAGACCCCCATTGATATCAAATTCGGAGATGGGCGTAAACCGATTCTGAGTAGGGATATTGAAGCCATAACCACTGGGGCCAGCATCCTGTTGAGACTCGTAGTTCAGTTCGCAAAACCCCATGTTAGGAGGTGGATAGCGGTAGTCTGAGCCTCTATTCCACGTGCGGGGAGATGAGACCTGATCATAATGAACCACACCCCGACCTGGGTAACTGCCTTTGGGGGTTCTGTTGGAAGTCAACCCCTTCTGATTAGATCCCTTGTAGGGGCCCTTACCCTTTTTGGTAGTGTTCTTAAAAGCGTGGTTTAGGTCCCCTTGGCGGGGTGGGTATAAATTTACACCACGTGATTGGTGTAAATTTATATTTATTATTGCATGTCCATGACAGAAGATTACACCAGTCCCTGCTGCTTGCTGCTGGGTGCCGGAGAAGGAGGAGGTGCCGAGGTGGGTGGGACAGCAGTGCTGCACTAGGCGCAGGCCTCGCTCCCGGTCTCACTGTCTGAGAGTAAATTGTCACTGGTTGCAAGACGCCAGGCAGTGCCGGCCCTAGCAACCAATTCCGAAAATGTAGTTATTAGTTAGTAGGGGGTGGTCGTGTCCTCTATTTCATTCCGGGCCACTGTATTGCAAGGTGCCCGGGACAGACATGTCAATTGCGGGGCAGTCCCGGGCAATCCAGGACACGTGGGCACCCTACATAGGTGGGGGCGGGGGGAGCCGGACAAAGAGTTTCCAGAGCTCTCCAAGGTAAGCCGAGTTCCACAAGCCCCCCCACCCAAAGTGACTCCCTTCACAGGGCTGCTCTGTGCAAAACCATCACAGAGCCGGGAAGTAGAACATGTTTGTTATTTTTAAAGAAAAAAAAATGAAACATTAGTATCATTTTTAGATAAAAATCCTAAGGCCCGGATTCACAAAGCACTTACGCCGACGTATCTCCAGATACGGCGCGTAAGTACAAATATGCGCCATCGTATCTGTGCGCCGTACCCACAAACCAAGATAAGCCTAAAAACAGACTTCATCCCACCGACATAACTTGCCTACGCCGGCGTAGAATGGGCGCATATTTACGCTGGACGCATGTGGCGATCCCATTGACTTTCTATTCAAATATGCAAATGAGGGAGATACGCCGATTCACAAACGTACTTGCGCCCGGCGCATGATATACGCGGTTTGCATAAGTTTTACGTTCCGGCGTAAAGTTATTCCCCATAGATGAGGCGCAACCCATGCAAAGGTATGGACCAGGGAACACATGCCTACGTATTGTACGTTGGACGTCTGTGAATATGGGCCTCGTGGGTCTGGCTGGGCGCATGTTACGTTCACGGCGTACACAGCGATCCGGCGTATCTTAGGCAGTTGTTCCAACGTGGTTGTGCGCATGCGCACGGGGATACGTCCACGTCTCGACGCATGCGCAGTTCATTTTAAGTACTTGTCTGGCGCCCGGTCCATCATTTGCATGGGGTCACGCTTCATTAGCATGGATCACGCCCACTTCCACTTACTTCCACTTACGCCGGCTTACGCCTACGAAATATACGCTACACCGGCACAGAGTGGGAGCATTTGCTTTCTGAATTCCGTGCTTGCGTCTCCCCGCTGTGCCGGCGTAGCGTAAAAGAGATACGCTACAGCGGCATAAATATGCGCCGATGTATGTGAATCTGGGCCTGAGAGTTTTACAAGTACTTTAAATATCAGGATTCTGCCATGTTCTGGGGGGAGCCCCTTTAAGTCCTTCCCTCCGTTCATCATCACTCCCTCCGATCCTGATCACTCCCTCCGATCATCATCGCTCCCTCTGATCATCATCGCTTCCTACGATCCTCATCGCTCCCTTCGAGCCTCATCGCTCCCTTCGATCCTCATCGCTCCCTCCGATCCTCATCGCTCCCTCCGATCTTCATCGCTCCCTCCGATCCTCATCGCTCCCTCCGATCCTCATCGTCGGGCACGGACCGAGGGCCCCATGGCCACTAGGGGGCCCCATCAGGGTTGCCAGCCTTGGTAAAAGCAGGGAAAGTTTGTTGGAATCAGTGTTTTTTTACATCTATCACTAAAATGGCCACTACCGACATCATTTTGATGTACAAATCTTGAGATTGTAGCTGCCCCGCCTCTCCACTGACTTCTCAGCCAATGGGAGCACACTGTACACGCCCCCTTCTCCAGCGCGGCTTTTTTGACATATGAGCAGGAGATGCCGACTGCAGGAGAGGAGAGGGAGGAGGGGACAGCCTGTAGTGTGGGGTGGATTGCTGCCTGATAAAAGGTAAGCTGGCTGAGCTGGAAGAATTGTATTATCAGTGCTTACCTATACTGGTGAGGAGGGGGAGGGGGAGGCTGTGTAGCAGCCAGGCTCCTCTTGCTGTTAGATCGTTTTTCTATGTGAGAGAAGTGCCATGCTTTTGGGAGAAGGATGTGCTGAACTTCTCCAATCTCTGCTACATGTCCCTACTCATCACCTGCCCACCAGTACACAGGCACAGCCTCCTCCTCCTGTATTACCACATGCTATGTCTGTGAGCTGCTGGGGCACTAAAAGTACCAGCATGGCAGAAGGGGCAGGAGCAGTGTGTTCTATCAGGATGATTTTTGGAAAAAAAAGTGCTGATGTGTGTGTGTATATATAGATATTTCCAAAAATCATCCTGATTGAAACACATTGCTTCTGCCATGCTGGTTCTTGTAGTGCCCCAGCAGCTTACAGACATGTGGTAATACAGGAGAGGAGACTGTGCCTGTGTACTGGTGGTCAGTCAGTAAGGACATGTAGCAGAGATTGGAGAAGTTCAGCACATCTTTCTTCCAGAAGCATGGCACTTCTCACTATATATATATATATATATATATATATATATATATATATATATATATATATATATATATATATATATATACACACACACTGTATGTATACACACTGTATGTATACTGTGCATGTGTGTGGTGTGTATACCAGGGGGCGGTCCATCCATTAAGGGCACCATCCCCTCTATGTTGAATGTATAGATAGATTCATGCATTGCATGAATCTATCCATGGCCACCCCCAATTCAGGTGTCCATCCCCTTTTAAGACGCTGGGTGCCTAAATTGCAGGGGGGGGGGGTGAAGCACCTGATTAGAGCCATAGGCTCTAATAGGCTTCACATTAGGGTGGGCTTGGAGCGCAGAGCACTCAGAGCCCATCCAGGTCAGTTTAGAAAAGCAAATTAATGTTTGCTTTTCTAACAATGAACCGTCTCTGCGCTAATCAGGAAGTGCCATCATGTGATTGGCTGAAAGGACAGGCGCTCCTATTGGATGCCTAGCAGGAGAAAAGAAGAGATGCAGGGAGTAAGCAGCTCGCCACTGCCCGTCCCACATCTCACCGCCGTCACCCACTGCCTCACCTGCCACCAAGATGGGGCAAGTGTCGGTCAGACAACAGGGGGGGGGGGTGCTGAGGGTCACAGTGGCTGCATTTGATGGGACACAGTTGGCTGCATTTTAATGGCATAGTTCATAGTTGGCTGCATTTGATGGCACAATTGGCTGCATTAGATGGGGCACAGTTGGCTGCATTAGATGGGGCACAGTTGGCTGCATTTGATGGCACAGTTGGCTGCATTTGATGGCACAGTTGGCTGCATTAGATGGGGCACAGTTGGCTGCATTTGATGGGGCACAGTGAGGCTGCAATTGTTTGCCCATGAGAGGCTTCTGGTGAATTTAGTGGGTCACCAACTCTAAGCCACTCAGCATGTCACGGAGCTTGGTGCCTCTCCGCATGGGTTTGCCCACATTCATGTTGCATCAAAAAAAGATGAGGGCCATCCCTAAGCCTGGGGACCCCATAATCTCCTATTGCCCGGGGGCCCCATGAGTTGTCAGTCCGCCCCTGGCTCCCTCCGATCCTCATCGCTCCCTCCGATCCTCATCACTCCCTCCGATCCTCATCGCTCCCTTCGCTCTCCTTTAGGTTTCTAGTCAGTCAAACGTGTGATTCTCTCTCCTCCTCGTCGCTGTAATTAGTTATTTTGCAGATGAAGATTTTTATACACATCTGACCCTATTAAAGCAATTTATGGAAGTAATCTCTTCTGAATGCAGAAATATATTATTTACTTTAAATGTAAACTATTTCCATGTGTGACATTAAATCCATTTCCCAATCTGTGGGATTTATTTTTTTATCACATTTTACATTCGCCGTCATAAAAATCAATATTTAGAAATAAATGTCTTTAAAAAAATGACTTTCACCCCTCGTGAGGAAAACATCTGAGATCTGGTGAAAAATAACTGATCTGGGCCGACATCTGAGGAACTCGTCATCTGCGATTCGCAGAGCGCTTCAAAAGTTTTACAAGACGGGGGCCGAGGCTGGAAATGGGGGTCCGGGGGGTCCAGCCTGGGATTTTGGATGGGTTTACTACTTAACCACTTAACCCCCCGGACCATTTTGGTGCTCAAAGACCAGAGCACTTTTTGTGATTCGGCACTGCGCCGCTATAACTGACAATTGCGCGGTCGTGCGACGTGGCTCCCAAACAAAATTGGCGTCCTTTTCCCCTCACAAATAGAGATTTATTTTGGTGGTATTTGATCACCTTTGCGGTTTTATTTTATTGCACTATAAACAATAATAGAGCGACAATTTTGAAAAAAAAAAGAATATTTTTTACTTGTTGCTATAATAAATATCCCCCCAAAAAATGTATAAAAAAAAAAACATTTTTTTTCCCTCAGTTTAGACCGATACGTATTGTTCTACAAATTTTTCTAAAAAAAAATAATCGCAATAAGCGTTTATTGATTGGTTTGTGCAAAAGTTATAGCGCCTACAAAATAGGGGATAGTTTTATTGCATTTTTATTCATTTTTATTTTTTTACTAGTAATGGCGGCGATCAGCGTTTTTTTTTCATGACTGCAACATTATGGCGGACACATCGGACAATTTTGACACATTTTTGGGACAATTGTCATTTGCTATAAAAATGCACTGATTACTGTGAAAATGACAATAGCAGTTTGGGAGTTAACCACTAGGGAGCGCTGAAGGGGTTTTGTGTGACCTCATGTGTGTTTCTAACTGTAGGGGGGTGTGGCTGTAGGTGTGACATCATCAATTGTGTTTCCCTATAAAAGGGATCACACGATCGATCGCGGTGCCACAGTGAAGAACAAGGAAGGTGTGTTTACACACAGCTCTCCCCGTTCTTCAGCTCCGGGGACAAATCGCAGGTCTCCAGCGGCGATCGGGTCCGCGGGTCCCACGGTCACGGAGCTCCGGCCCGGGTCGGAAGACGTACCTGTACGTGCCTGTGCCAAGCCGTGCCATTCTGCCGACAATATGTGCAGGAGGCGGTCCTTAGGTGGTTAAAGGGGTTGTAAAAGTACAGTTTACCCCCTTAAATCTCTTCCTTTCCCTTAGTGCACTCCTCCTTCACTTACCTCATCCTTCCATTTTGCTTTTAAACGTCCTCATTTCTTCTGAGAAATCACTTCCTGTTCTTCTGTATGTAACTCCACACAGTAATGCCAGGCTTTCTTCCTGGTGTGGAGAAAGCCTCTTGAGGGGGAGGGGGCGAGCAGGAGTGTCAGGACACCCACTAACACACAGCTCCTTTCTCTATCTGCAAAGTAGAGAGCGTCCTGACTCTTCTGTAGTCCAAGGGAGGGGGCGAGCACGACACTCCACACCAGGGAGAAAGCCTTGCATTACTGTGTGGAGTTACAGATCGCAGGGAGTTTCCCGGTGGGCCGGTGGCTCTGTGGGCCGGTTTCAGTGACAGCCTGTGAAAGTAATGGCTGTGCAGCTCGCCCTCCACTTCATGCAGTGATGTGAGAAGGATGGGAAAAATACAGAGGAGAATAAGTGAAATAATAAAAGGGCCAAATTTTGGTCTCAGTCCAGCCCTGTTAGTGACAATGTATCAGTGACAATATACCAGTGACAATGTATCAGTGACAATGTACCAGTGACAATGTACCAGTGACAATGTACCAGTGACAATGTACCAGTGACAATGTACCAGTGACAATATACCAGTGACAATGTACCAGTGACAATGTACCAGTGACAATGTACCAGTGACCTTGTACCAGTGACAATGTATCAGTGACCTTGTACCAGTGCCAATTTACCAGTGACAATGTATCAGTGACAATGTATCCAGTGACAATGTACCAGTGACAATGTACCAGTGACAATGTACCAGTGACAATGTACCAGTGACAATGTACCAGTGACAATGTACCAGTGACAATGTACCAGTGACAATGTATCAGTGCCAATTTACCAGTGACAATATACCAGTGACCATGTACCAATGACAATGTACCAGTGACCTTATACCAGTGACAATGTACCAGTGACCTTGTACCAGTGACATCAACAAAGCAACAACAAGAAAATACCACAAAGAAATCTTCCAAGCCAAGAAAAATGATTTTTCTGAGGCTATCAACAGCACCCTCAACCGCCCCCGCAAACTCTTCAAGCTGGTCACACAGACCATGCATCCAGGATGTCTTGAAGCCCCCAATTCGGACTCACAAGAATTTTGCAATGAATTATCGGATTACTTCATTAATAAAATCGAGGCAATCCGTGAAAGCATTCAGCAAAACAATACCCCCCTCAACCCCCCCCCCCCCCCCCCCCCGCCCCCCCCCCCCCCCCCCCCCCGCAATTTTTCACACAATTCCCATAGTAATTCACCTCTATCAGGTAAGTTCACGCTGGAGCCCATCACCATCCATGCCACAAAGAATATCATTGGTACTTTGCGTAATGGCACAGCGCCAAATGATATTGTCCCCACAAAACTGCTGAAGGAATGCGCCGACATCCTGGCTCCTCCCATCACGCAGCTTATCAACCAATCTTTCAAGGAAGGCATAGTGCCCTCACAGTTGAAAGAGGGCATAATCCAACCCATCCTGAAGAGACCCACCCTAGACCCCAAGGACCCACTCTACCGCCGTCCCATAAGAGGTCTAAATGTACTCTCAAAGGTAATGGAAAAAGTAGTGGTACAACAGCTGCAACAGCATCTAGATACCCACAACCTACTTGATCCATTTCAATCGGGTTTCCGTCCCGGACACAGGACAGAAAACGCACTGCTCAAGATATGGGACGATGCTCTCGAGGCCGCAGACGAAGGAGAATCTTGTCTCCTGGTTCTGTTGGACCTAAGTGCAGCCTTCGACACTGTCGACCACAAGCTATTACTGACTCGGATAGCGGAAGTAGCCAGAGTCGCAGAAGGCGATTTATCTTGGTTCTCCTCTTTTTTGGAAAACCGATCGCAAACAGTGAAGTTAGGACCTTTCACTTCTAAGAAACGCACAGTATCGTGCGGAGTCCCTCAAGGATCGCCTCTGTCGCTGGTGCTGTTCAACACCTATCTTCGTCCTCTTTTTGAAATCATCAGCAGCCAAAAACTGCTTTATCACTCATATGCAGACGACACGCAACTATATTTCCGCATTTGCAATAGAAAGGATCACCACCTCAATCTAGAGACTTGTCTCTCTTTGATAGATGACTGGATGACCAAGAGTTATCTTAAACTCAATGGAGCCAAAACAGAACTTCTTCTGTTTCAAGCCAATCGTATGAATCAACCTGCAACAACTTGGATCCCCCCCGCCCATTCTGGGCAAAATCATCTCCCCTAGCGCCAAAGTCAAAAGTCTTGGGGTCATCTTCGACTCCTACATGACACTGGACGCACAAATAGGGTCAGTAGTCAGCGGATCTCACCATCTGCTGCGCCTACTACGCAGACTTATCCCATTCATTCCCAAAGAAGACATAGCGATCGTGGTGGGAGCAATTGTAAACTCAAGATTGGACTATGCAAATGCCCTTTACCTCGGACTCCCAAAGTACCAAATCGCTCGTCTGCAAGTCGTTTAAAATACGGCCACCAGACTTGTGACTGGGAAAAAGCCCTGGGAATCAATCTCACCTTCACTGAGATCCCTTCACTGGTTGCAAAGTAAAAGACAGAATTGCTTTTAAAGCACTCTGTCTAACGCATAGATGTTTCCATGCGAATGCTCCCCATTATCTAGCTCATAACCCCAATCGCATTCTGTGATCCACCAATCAAAATCTTCTCCAGATACCGAAAGCCAACTACGAATCCAAAGGAGATAGAAGATTCGCGGTCCAAGGTCCCAGACTATGGAACGCTTTATCAACCAGCATTCGGTTGGAGGAGAATCATTTAGCGTTCAGGAGAAAGATCAAAACGCATCTCTTTTGATATCAAAGGAGACAGGAACAGCAAGCGCCCAGAGGCGATTTAGTTTGCAGGTGCCGCGCTATATACGTTTTCATTCATTCATTTATTCAATGTACCAGTGACCTTATACCAGTGACCTTATACCAGTGACAATGTACCAGTGACAATGTACCAGTGACAATGTACCAGTGACAATGTACCAGTGACAATGTATCAGTGACAAAAACGGAATAGCCTGTGATACCCAGAGACTTTTGAAGGATGTGGGGTACGCCTGTGCCAGCTTCACTAATGACTCTTGTGTCTAGGGTCATCCTATGTCCATTAGTGGCATAGGATGACTGAGAAATGATATCTCGGATTACATAGGTAGGACATTAATGATAATTCATGTGTTGCAGGATATCTTGAAATATTACAAGTTGTTTATTCTGAACCCAACAGGTCAATAGAGTGTCTCCTTTAATGTTGGGAAAACACATACAGGCATATCCCCCTTTTAAGTACACAATGGGACCAGAGCATGTATGTAAAATGAAAATGTACTTAAAGTGAAACAATACCTTTTTTTCACTTCTAGGGTGTATTGTGGGTGTCAGGAGCTCCATTTGAGGTCTCAGGGGCAGTAGTGGGGGCGTCAGGGGCATACTGGAACAGAGCGGGCTATACTCTGGGAGCTTCAGCTCCTTCTACTGTGGCTGCAAAATGTCTGTACAGTACTTGTAAGGCACTTTACATACACTCACAGGTATGTCCCTACTCGCGAGTGTGTGTAAAGTGAGTGTACATAAAGCGGGGTATGCCTGTACGGTGAGGTGTTAATTGAGTCTGGCTCCTAAGATATTTCATTGTCTATTGTGTGATGCTAATGACACTGTATTGTGGGAAAGTTCTATTGATGATAGATATGTGTTGGCAGTCTGGAAGGTCAGATGTCTGACTTCTCAGGTGTAGTGGATTAGCATGTCAATTATGTCTGCAAAAGAATGTAGAATGTAAGAGTCAGAACGTCTGGGGAATGAGTAGTAATTAGCTCATCTGAATGTCATTATTTAACAAAATATGTATTGAAGTTCATTGTGTCATGTTGTGGGTGGAGTTGAGTCATTGTCCAATCTTAGTTTCTACTGTATGTAGCCTGAGTTTTACCATTAAAGATTCATTTGTTTGGAGAACAGAGCTTGTGTCTCGTTATTCTGGGGAATGGAATGGGTCCTGTCTGCTGGATTGTGGAGTGTCGGATAAGCTGTCTTGGGTTGGTGGAATGGAAAATCGTAAACGGTGTTAACCCCTGACCGTTACAACAATGTACTAGTGACAATATATCCGTGACAATGTATCAGTGACAATATACTGGTGACAATGTATCAGTGGCCATGTATTAGTGACAATGTATCGGTAACAATGTATCAGTGACAATATACCGGTGACAATGTACCAGCGGCCATGTATCAGTGACAATGTATCGGTAACAATATATCCGTGACAATGTATCAGTAAATATGTATCAGTGACAATATATCAGTGACAATATATCAGTGACAATATACTGGTGACAATATATCAGTGACAATGTATCATTGACAATATATCAGTGACAATGTATCATTGACAATATATCAGTGACAATGTATCAGTGACAATATACCAGTGACAATGTATCAGTGACTATATACCGGTGACAATGTATCATTGACAATGTATCAGTGACAATGTATCAGTGACTATATACCGGTGACAATGTATCAGTGACAATGTATCAGTAACAATATACCGGTGACAATGTATCAGTGACTATATACCGGTGACAATGTATCAGTGACAATGTATCAGTGACTATATACCGGTGACAATGTATCAGTGACTATATACCGGTGACAATGTATCAGTGACTATATACCGGTGACAATGTATCATTGACAATGTATCAGTGACAATGTATCAGTGACTATATACCGGTGACAATGTATCAGTGACAATGTATCAGTAACAATATACCGGTGACAATGTATCAGTGACTATATACCGGTGACAATGTATCAGTGACAATGTATCAGTGACTATATACCGGTGACAATGTATCAGTGACTATATACCGGTGACAATGTATCAGTGACTATATACCGGTGACAATGTATCGGTGACAATGTATCAGTGACAATGTATCTGTAACAACGTATCGGTGACAACGTATCAGTGACTATATATCAATGACAATGTATCGGTGACAATGTATCAGTGACAATATACCGGTGACAATGTATCAGTGACTATATACCGGTGACAATGTATCAGTGACAATGTATCAGTGACTATATACCGGTGACAATGTATCAGTGACTATATACCGGTGACAATGTATCAGTGACTATATACCGGTGACAATGTATCAGTGACTATATACCGGTGACAATGTATCGGTGACAATGTATCGGTGACAATGTATCAGTGACAATGTATCTGTAACAACGTATCGGTGACAACGTATCAGTGACTATATATCAATGACAATGTATCGGTGACAATGTATCAGTGACAATATACCGGTGACAATGTATCAGTGATTATATACCGTGACAATGTATCAGTGACAATGTATCGGTAACAATGTATCGGTGACAATATACTGGTGACAATGTATCAGTGACTATATACCGGTGACAATGTATCAGTGACAATGTATCGGTAACAATGTATCAGTGACAATATACCGGTGACAATGTATCAGTGATTATATACCGGTGACAATGTATCGGTGACAATGTATCAGTGACAATATACCGGTGACAATGTATCAGTGATTATATACCGGTGACAATGTATCAGTGACAATGTATCGGTAACAATGTATCGGTGACAATATACTGGTGACAATGTATCAGTGACTATATACCGGTGACAATGTATCGGTAACAATGTATCAGTGACAATGTATCAGTGACAATATACCGGTAACAATGTATCAGTGACAATGTATCGGTGACAATGTATCGGTGACAATGTATCGGTGACAATGTACCAGTGACAATGTATCGGTCTGTGATATTTCCATTCTCTGGAATATAATAAAATATCAGTTCCCGTCCCGCCACTGACTTTCACCGAAAAGTTCCCGGGAACCCAATTCCGGCCTATAATTACGTGGCAGAGTCCGATAACGGAAGATTTACGGGCGCGCGCCCCGGCGTCGCATTAGTCCTCCATTATTATTGGCCGACGAGGTGCAGGCTTGTCTTCGGAAAATTAAAAAGGAAAGAACGGGCTACTGGATAATATGATCTACGAGCGCCTCGGCCCCGCGCCGCCTGCCGACCCCCGCGCCCGCCGCTTCACAAAGGTCTTACATTTTCTCCACTTTTCAGCTTTTTTTTCTCTTTTTTAGAAACACTTTGTTTGTCATTTTCCTAATTGGTTTCTTGGCTGACGTGACGCCTAACGAGACTCGATATTAAGACCAGATATTCGCAGTGAATGGCTTATTGTTTGGGGGGGAGGGGGGGCTCGTATGCACCACCTGCCTTTCCTCACATCACGGGCAGCTATATATCACCCGCAGAGGCCGGAGCGGCGCCATGTTTTTTTTTCCACCACTAATAAGGATCATCAAACAATGGCCTCCGGGGGAAAGGAGCTCTTCTGTGATGGGATTGGAAGCCACAAACAGCAAGCCCCTCCCCCCCAAGGGAAATAGAGATCTTCTATGTACCCGGCTGCTCTTTATTGTATCCGTTTTATAAGGAAAAGAGAAACTTTTGGCAACAAAACCAATCAGAGAATGTCAGAAATCGCTGGGCTCATCACATGTACCGAGTGTCAGAAAGTCTCATGTTATTTCACATTGTCACATACTATAAACGCCACGGTGGGGCAGGGGGCAGGGGGGCTGGGCACTGACCTGGGGGGGGGGGGGGCGTGTAGCAAAGAGATTTTTTTTTAAAATGCTATTGGTGGGGAGGAATGTTTAAACAACATGCCTGGGGGTGCCCTGACCCTACTCGTGAAGTGGTGTGTCCAGGGGCGGCCCGTGCATTAAGGGCACATCTTTGCCACCTCCAGACCCCCCCTAATCCACCAATCAGGAAGCGCTGGTCTGTTACCCATTTCCCGATTGGTTGAAAGGTAAAGCGATCCTGTTGGACACCTAGGAGGAGGGGAGGAGACACAATTCGGAAGCCACCGTGATCTCAGAAGAGAAGAGGACACAGGAGACGCTGCCAGATGCCCGCCACAGCCTGATCCCCTGCATGATGTGCCCGTCGATCCCCCAATGGGCCCGCCAATCCCCGATGTGCCCGCCGATCCCCCAATGGGCCTGCCAATGCCCAGTGGGCCCCCCGATCCCCAATGGGCCCGCCGATCCCCAATGGGCCCGCCGATCGGGTAAGTGCTGGTGGACTGGTAGACAGCTAGGGGGGAATTGGTTAAAGGCGCTGCGAAAATGGGGGGTGCCACCCCCCCCAAACAAAAAAAACACCAGCCACCACAATGTAACCTACTACAGGTACACAGACATAAAGAGAACAGTGTTTAACCCCTTCACGCTGATTTACACAAATATGTGACCCACTGGGCGGGGCTTTTTTACGTGGGTATGCATATTTTCGCATTTCCCTTTTGTGCTGGGAACGCGCTGCACGAGACAGGATCTGAGCACAGAGAACGGGGTCTCAGCGGGAGCCCCCATACTAACGATCAGGACCCGGAACTCCCAATTCCGAGTAACCTGATCGCTGCCTCGGATTGGCTATCACAGTGATCAATCACTGTGAAGCCCGCCCCCCATGTTTTCATTCGATGTGAATAGAGGAGAGAAGTACATTGTATACATTGTATCTATCGCTCTCCTTGCAGAGAAAAATATATATATATTGGGAAATACCTTTGCTCTAATCCTTTCAGCAAATCTAAATTACTCAGAAACCACAAGGAGAGACGCTCCCTACAGGACCTCAGATCACGTGCCGAGTGTCCCCAAAAAGGAGTTTTTCATCCTCGTGGTCACCTTTTTAGCAAACAGGACTCTCTGGTCCTTTCCTGCCTCTTATGAATGTCTGCAGTCCGTTTTCTAGTTTTATGGTGTCGGCTGAACCCCTGAAGAATTATTAACTGCAATAAATCTTGGGAAGGCTCTGATATTCATTTGGACAGTGTCCCCTGAGGATGCCTTATTTTAGGTCGAAACATGTTGGGAACCACACCATGATTTAATGATTTATTACAAACCGAAAAAAATCCCAGAAATCTTCAATATACTCATATCATTGTTAGGCTTCGCTACAAACCAAGACTGCACTTTTTTATATATCTTATTATATTTCATAACAAATACATCCTGGTTTACCATTTGTCCGGCTATTATTATTTATTTGCTACGTGGCTTCAACCTCATTCGAATGTGTACCTTGTAACAACGATACATTTTATAGGATTGTACTTGATTTTCACCTTCATAAATAAAAAATATTTGTAAAAAAAAAAAAAAAAGTATATATAATAATAATAAATAAAAAAATACAAAATAAAAAATGTTTGTAAACAACAAAAAATTTATAATAAATAAATAAATAAATAAATAAAAAATAAAATAAAAAATACATATAACTATATTGTGTCAGATCATGTGCCGAGCATCTCCAAGTAGGAGTTTCTCATCCTCATGTTCACTTTTTTGCAAACTAGACTCTCTGATCCTTTCATGCCTCTTATGAATATCTGCAATCTGTTTTCCAGTCTTATGGTGTCTGCTGAACCTCTGAACCAATATTAACTGCAATATATCTTGGGAAGGCTCTGATATTAATTTGGACAGTGTCCCCTGAGGAAGCCTTATTTTAGGTCGAAACATGTTGGGAACAACACCATCATGATTTACCTATAAGGACTGTACTGTATATGTATTTTCTAATGCAACTGCATTGTTTTTACGTATTAATAAAGTTTAAGTTTTTTAATACATTTTTCCTATTGACATAATATGCACCTAAAAAAAATCCCACAAATCTCCAATATACTCATATCATTGTTTGGCGTCTCTACAAACCAAGACTGCAGTTTTTTTTTTATATATACATAAATACATCCCAGTTTACCATTTGTCCGGCTATTATTATTTATTTAAGTGGCTTCAACCTCATTCAAATGTGTACCTTGTAACAATGATACATTTTATAGGATTGTACTTGATTTTCACCTTCATAAAAAAAAAAAATTGTAAACAAAAAAATAATAATAATAATAATAAAATTAAATAAAAATAATACAAAATAAAAAATGTTTGTAAACAAACATTTTTTTTCTAATAATAATAATAATAATAATAAAAAACCAAATACAACCTACTGTAGATCAATTTTTTTCTTTTAAATATAAATTTGTGTCAGTCAGTGGAGGCCTATCTATTAGGGGCACAGCCCCCCTAATCTACAAACAGGGCACCGGACACATAGATTTCAACAGGAGGCACAAAATGTTACGTGCGCACTTTAGGTGTTCGCCCAAAAGTGTGTGTGTAATATATATATATATATATACATATATATCTCTATCTCTCCATCTCTAATATGGGGGGCTGAGCACAGTAATATGGGGGCGGGGGGAGGCTGAGAACAATAATATGGGGGGGGCTGAAACAGTAATATGGGGAAGCCGAAGACAGTAATATGGGGGGCGGAGGACAGTAATATGGGGGGGCTGAGCACAGTAATATGGGGGGCTGAGGACAGTAATATGGGGGCTGAGGACAGTAATATGGGGGGGCTGAGCACAGTAATATGGGGGGGCTGAGCACAGTAATATGGGGGGCTGAGGACAGTAATATGGGGGGCTCAGGACAGTAATATGGGGGGCTGAACACAGTAATATGGGGGGCTGAGGACAGAAATATCAAGGGCCAAGAACAGTAATATCGGGGGCCAAGGACAGTAATAATTTTTTTTAGAAGCACATGATTAGAGCCTGAAGCTCTAATTATCTTAAAAGGGGGGCGGGGCGCAGAGCACTGCGCCCTGAGCCCACCCAGTTGTGTGACAATAGTGAAAAAACATTTGCCAGTATCTTCCCGTTTCTCCACACGGCCAATCAGGAAGCGGGTCCTAAGACTCAATTGGCCATGGAGTCCTAGGACTCCCAGCCAATCAGGTCTCAGAACCCACTTAACTGTTTGGCTGGGAGGAGAAGCAACAGCCCCGGAGCGAGGAGCAGCAGCAGCCCTACCATCAGCCTCCTCTGTTTGTCTGTGGACAGAGGGGGGGTTGCACCCGTGCGCCCTTAATGGACAGGCTGCCCCTGGGCCTGCACTACTTTTCTGCAACTTCAATGTGATTTCAGCACCATAGACTGCAATGTTAAATCACATAGGTCGCCAGGAGATCGCAAGCAAGTAGTAAGGAAGTGGCAAAGAAATCTGCAGGCAAGTCACGTGACTTTGGGGATTGCAGTAGAGTGAAACAAGCTTTACGGTCCCGCGGCGGGACCCTTTTTTGCTGTTATGGGCGCCCCCCCCATGGTGGGGGAATGCCAAGGGCCCCAGTCGTAAGTGTGACATTTGTGACCCTGGTAGTTCCGCCACTGGATCAAACTCTCCTGCTGCAAGCCTGATTTCAGCTTTTTGTTGGTGTGTGGCAGATCAATGAGACAGACTTCAGGTCGTGACGCCGACTCAGCCGAAAATGTATTTCTTAGAATAAATATGTAAGTAATAGTATTTTTTGTACCCGGAGCCGTTGTTTAATTTGATTCAGACTGTAGGCGGCGATGTAATCAGGGTGTTTGCGGGTCACATGACCCTCTTCCTTATTGCCGATTGTCACAGTCCATTTAATCCCTTTCACCTATTATTACAAGCCGGCGTCTTGTTCCTGATTTGCCGTCTGTCAATCAGAATAATACATTTCATCGCGGTGGATAAGTGGCGGTGGCCAGCCCCGCCGTGGCTGCCTTAGCCGGTACTCGCCGTCTGCAAATATTCAGATTACCTGAAATTCCGTCGATTAGACCCGGTGGGAGGTCCTGATTGCTGCCCTGCATGCCGCCGCCGCCGCCATTGCTCTGCTGTTCATTCCATTGCTGGCAGCCCACGTATATATAAAATCGCCGCCGAGTCCGACTGCAACCCCTCACCTCAACTCACACCGCCGCAGAGCGCAGAAGACGAATAAAAAAAAGAGAAAGTTTAAGAAAAACAAAAAAAAAGGGAATTCTTCTGATCAAAAATCAGGTCATGAACTTCACAGCGCTGAAGAGATAAACTGGAGGCGCAAAATGTTAAATGCGCACTTTACGTGGGAACCCAAAAGTGTGTGTATAATATATCTATCTATCTCTAATATGGGGAAGCTGAACACAGTAATATGGGGGGCTGAGAATAGTAATATGGGGGGGTGAGGATTAGGGAGGAGGAAGGAAGGAAGGGAGGAAGAGAGGAGAAAGGGAGGAAGAGAGGAGGAAGGAGGGAGGGAGGGGGAAGGGAGGAAGAGAGGAGGAAGTAGGAAGAGAGGAAGGAAGGGAAAATGAGAGGAGGAAGAAGAAAGGAGGAAGGAGAAAGGAGGAGGAAGGAAGATGCGAGGAGGAGGTTTCTTCCTCCCAATGACATCAATGATGGGACACTATTCTTCCCACTGACACCAATGATGGGACACTATTCCTCCCACTGACACCAATGATGGAACACTATTCCTCCCCACTGACACCAATGATGGGACACTATATTCCTCCCACTGACACCAATGATGGGACACTATATTCCTCCCACTGACACCAATGATGGGACACTATTCCTCCCACTGACACCAATGATGGGACACTATTCCTCCCACTGACACCAATGATGGGACACTATTCCTCCCACTGACACCAATGATGGGTTCTTCATTTATTTCACAGCTACAATTACAAAAGAAAAATATAGAAATGTTTCAAACCGAGAGATTGAGCCCTGTGGGGTCAGGAAGGAGTTCTGCGCTCTCTGACCCCCCTTGGTGGTGGAGTTCATGGTGGACCCGGTGACACCCCCCCCCCCCCCCCGAGGTGACAATCATTGGAGGAGATATTTGTCAGAGTTCTTCTCTTGTTTTCTCCTTTTAATATTAAATATTTGATTCTCACAATCTGTAAATAGAGTGACATGTTGTGACTGATCAGGAGGCAGATAATGGCACCGTCATTATCTTCTTCTCGGCTCGGGAACGACGATCGTTATTATTGCAAATGTTGGAGCGCCCCCCCTCCCCCCCCGGATCGCACGACACTTCCCGTCTACAAGTTATTTTTAATACAATTCTGGAGAGGGATTTATATTCCCCGCAGGTTGTGGCAATCAGGAAAAATCACTTTCTCCTCACATTTACACTTTTTATTTTTTACTTAAGCTGGAGGAAAATCAATAGAGAAAAAGAACATTTTATATATATTCCCAAAAGTATTGGGACACCCGCCTTTACACACTATGGGCCAGATTCAGGTAGATGGGAGCATCTTTGCTCCAGAGTAACGCTTCTCATTTACGTTACTCTGCCGAAATTTTAGCAGCAAGTGCTGTCATTCACGAAGCACTTGCTCCTAAAGTTGCGGCAGCGTAACGAAAATGAGCCGGCGGAATTCAAATTGGGCGGGTACGGGGCGTGTAGTATTTAAACTAAGCACGATCCCGCCGCGAACGTACTGCGCATGCGTCGAGTGTCAAAGCATCCCCGTGCGCATGCTCCAAATTCTGTGAATGAACGTCAATGACGTCACATTCCCATTCATGATCTTTTTACGCAAGCGACGTGATTTTTTTTTTCCCGACGCGATGACGACGCCTATACCTAACATAGGATACTCCAACCCCATGTAGGTATATCTTCGCGCCGCGTATCGCTTTCCGGAAACGTCGTACCGTCATTGCGTCGCGCCGGAATTCGCTCGTGAATTGCCGATTTCCGCTCATTAACATATTTTTTGAGCGGAAATCGGCGGGAACGCCCCCGGCGCCATTTTTAAGTTGAAGTAACGATGCGATGGTGAAACTCAGTTACGCTGATCGCATCGGAGCTTCAACCCGGCGTTTCTTGTTTTCTGGTTATAGAAAACAAAAACGCCGGCTCAAAGTGACAGGCTGGCGGATCACTGATACTCCAGCCTAACTCTACCTGAATCTGGCCCTATGAGCCAGATTCAGGTAGGAGAGCGGATCTTTATGTTGGAGTAACTTTTCTCATTTACGTTACTCCGCTGAAACTTTAGGAGCAAGTACTGTTATTCACATAGCACTTGCTCCTAAAGTTGCGGCGGCGTAGCGAAAATGAGGCGGCGGAATTCAAATTGGGCGGGTAGGGGGCGTGTATTATTTAAACTAGGCGCAATCCCGCGGCGAACGTACTGTGCATGCGTCGACTGTCAGTGCACATGCTCCAAATTCTGTCAGTGAACGTCAATGACGTCAATCCCCATTCACGGACGTTTTACGCAAACGACGCTTACATTTTTAAATTTGACGCGATGACGACGGCCATACTTAACATAGGATACTCCACCTAGGTGGCATGTTTTTCTTTACGCCGCGTATCGCTTACGGAAACGTCGGAAAGTCACTGCGTCGGGCACGAGTACGATCGTGAATTGCCGATTCTCGCTGATTAACATATTCTCGGCGTTAATCAGCGGGAACGCCCCGAGCGCCATTTTTAAAATCGCGGGATTTAGAAAGAACTTGCTTAAAGTTTAGTAATTACGCATATGAGCGTATCATTTTTTATTTTTTTGGTGGGGGAGTGGATCTTGGGTGGGAGTTCCCACACTTTTTTCCCCAGGACTTGACCCCTGATTGGGAAGCTTGCCTTTACACACTATATTCCCAAAAGTATTGGGACGCCTGCCTTTACACACATTGGGGTAGATTCACATAGAGATCCGACGGTGTATCTACTGATACACCGTCGGATCTGTGAGATCCGACGCTCGGATCTATGCGGCTGATTCCTCGAATCAGGTTCCGCATAGATCTCCCTTAGAGCCGACTGGTGTAAGTGAGTTACACTGTCGGATCTTAGGCTGCATTCTCCCGGCGTCCGCTAGGTGGCGCTTCTTTTTTTCTATGCGACGAATATGCAAATGAGGAAAACCGCCGATTCAGAACCGAACGCCCGGCCGTCGCTTTTTTTTTACGTCGTTTGCATTCGGCTTTTTCCGGCGGATCGTTACCCCTGCTATATGCGGGGTAAGTGCGGCGGATCCTATGTTAAGTATGGCCGTCGTTCCCGCGTCGAGTTTTGAATTTTTTACGTTGTTTACGTAAGTCGTCCGGGAATACGGCCATACGTTAATTGCGTTAACGTCGAAAACAATGACGTCCTTGCGACGTCATTTAAAGCAATGCACGCTGGGAAATTTAGCCGGCGGCGCATGCGCAGTACGATCGGCGCGGGGACGCGCGTGATTTAAATAGTAAACTCCCCCTAGCCGCGGAATTTGCATTCCGCCGGGGGATTTACGATCCGCCAGGGCTAATTACGAGGCAAGTGCTTTCTGAATACAGCACTTGCCTCTAGATCTGGCGCAGGCGGATCGTAAAAAAGATAGATCACGCGGATCAAAAGATCCGCTGATCTACATGAATCTACCCCATTGGCCGGATTCACAAAGCACTTACGCCGACGTATCTCCACAGACTTCATCCCACCGACGTAACTTTCCTACGCCGGCGTATAGTGGGCACATAGTTACGCTGGACGCATTTGGTACTCCCACTGATTTGTGATGCAAATATGCAAATGAGGGACATACACCGATTCACGAACGTACTTGCGCCCGGCGCATGTTTCAAGCGATTTGCGTATGGGTTACGTCCGGCGTAAAGTTATTCCACATATAGGTGGCGCAACCCATGCAAAGGTATGGACCAGGGAACAGCCGTCGTATTTTACGTCGTTTACGCAGTACTACGTGAATAGGGCTGGGCGTAGATTACGTTCACATCGTAGGCAGTGATTCGACCTGGTTGTACGCATGCGCACGGGGATACGTCCAAGTTATGACGCATGCGCCGTTCGTTTTAAGTACTTGGATGACACTCAGCCCATCATTTGCATGGGGTCACGCTTCATTACCATGCATCACGCCCAACGTTGGGCACATTTTCTTTGTGAATTTCATACTTGCCTCTCAACGTTGCGCCGGCGTAGCGTAAAGAAGATACGCTACGGCGGCAAAAAGATGCGCCAATGGCTGTGAATCCGGCCCTATATTCCCAAAAGTATTGGGACACCTGCCTTTACACGCACATGAACTTTAATGGCCTCCCAGTCTTATGCCGCGTACACACGGTCGTTTTTTGCGATGAAAAAAAACGTTGTTTTTTAAAACGTCATTTAAATTTATCGTGTGTGGGCAAAACGTCGTTTTTTGTCTTCAAAAAAACAACCAAAAAAAAATTCCAACATGCTTGAATTTTTTGTGTCGTTTTTCAAAACGTAGTTTTTTGTTTCACAAAAAGTCACGAGTGTCGCAAAAACGTCGTTTAAAACGACGTTTTCCAACCCGCGCATGCCCAGAAGATAGTTATGAAGCGAGCTTCAATGGAAAAGAGTGGTGAACGTAACCTCGCTTTTTGTGAAAAAACGATGGTGTGTATGCAACATGGTCTTTGAAAAGTGACGTTTCAAAAAAGTAGTTTTTTACTTCACAGAAAACGTCGTTTTTTTTCATCACAAAAAATGATCGTGTGTACGTGGCATAAGTCCGGAGGGTTCAATATTAAGTTGGCTTCGTCCTTTGCAGCTATAACACCTTCACCTCTTCTGGGAAGGCCGTCCGCATTGCAGTGAGACTACAAACTGGCCCCATACCTGGAGCCAGGAGGTCCTGGAGGATGAGGGCCACGTCCTGCTACGGGCTACAAGTGCTCCTCAGTGAGGGACACTCACTCACCTGAGACTCTTCGCTCTCATCCCCGACTTCATCTCTATAGAAGAGGAAACTCCACATTCTACCGGGAGAAGAGGAGACAAAATAGCTGCACAATATGTAACAGCGTGTCACAGACTGGAAGAGGGATGAAAAATGGAGGACTTAAAAATCCTTTACATGGACTCAATCCGATTACCCTTATATTAACACCTACCCCCCCCCCCCCCCCCAAAACCCTTTCCCAAGTGCGTCAGCAATGCTTAAATGTATTTGGTCCTGACAATAAAGCTTATTTGAATTTGAGAAAGAGAGACAAAGTGGGAGAGAGACAGAGCGGAAGAGAGAGACAGAGTCGAAGAGTGAGGGGGAGAGAGAGAGACAGAGCGGGAGAGGGAGGGGGAGAGAGAGACAGAGCGGGAGAGTGAGGGGGAGA
This sequence comes from Rana kukunoris, assembly GCA_029574335.1. NCBI lineage: Eukaryota > Metazoa > Chordata > Amphibia > Anura > Ranidae > Rana > Rana kukunoris. Next base: position 104,027 of record JAJQKJ010002661.1, read on the forward strand.
GAGAGACAGAGCGGGAGAGTGAGGGGGAGAGAGACAGAGCGGGAGAGGGAGGGGGAGAGAGAGACAGAGCGGGAGAGTGAGGGGGAGAGAGAGACAGAGCGGGAGAGTGAGGGGGAGAGAGAGACAGAGCGGGAGAGAAAGTGAGGGGGGGGAGAGAGAGTGAAGGGGAAGAGAGTGAAGGGGGAGAGAGGGGGGGAGAGAGAGGGGAAGAGAGAGGGAGGGGGAGAGAGAGACAGAGCGGGAGAGTGAGGGGGAGAGAGAGACAGAGCGGGAGAGTGAGGGGGAGAGAGAGACAGAGCGGGAGAGGGAGGGGGAGAGAGAGACAGAGCGGGAGAGTGAGGGGGAGAGAGAGACAGAGCGGGAGAGAAAGTGAGGGGGGGAGAGAGAGAGTGAAGGGGAAGAGAGTGAAGGGGGAGAGAGGGGGGAGAGAGAGGGGAAGAGAGAGGGAGGGGGAGAGAGAGACAGAGCGGGAGAGTGAGGGGGAGAGAGAGACAGAGCGGGAGAGTGAGGGGGAGAGAGAGACAGAGCGGGAGAGGGAGGGGGAGAGAGAGACAGAGCGGGAGAGTGAGGGGGAGAGAGAGACAGAGCGGGAGAGAAAGTGAGGGGGGGAGAGAGAGTGAAGGGGAAGAGAGTGAAGGGGGAGAGAGGGGGGAGAGAGAGGGGAAGAGAGAGGGAGGGGGAGAGAAAGAGAGGAAGAGAAAGACGGGGAGAGAGAGGGAGGGATAAAGATCGACACAGAGGAGGGAAAAGGAGAAAGAGGGAGGGGGGAGTGGAGAGAGAGAGGGGGGGAGAGAGAGGGAGATAGAGAGGGGGGGTGAAAGAGGGGGAGAGAGCGAGGTGTGAGAGAGAGGGAGAGAGAGAAGGGAGAAAGAGAGGGAGACAGAGGGGAGGAGGAGAGAGAGAGAGAAGAGAGACTGATCAATATATATAATATTTGGCGGTTCCAAGTAATTTTCTATCAAAAAATTAATGATTGTAATTTGTATGTGAACAAAATAAATAATTGCCATGGACATGCTGTAAAATAATAAAAGTTTTAGTAGAAGTATTTTTCCAGATCTGTAGAATGTTGGTGTCACTCATTCTCTGCTCTTCTATAGGTCAGGTATATATATGTATATTGATGGTGTGAATATGATTATTGTAGTTGTTTCCCTTCATGGATCGGTCCCCTGAGCGATCGCTTCACTTGAAGCCTGGAGGTCGGAGGTTATGTATGTATGTGTGTTGTTGGGGGGGGGGGGGGGTACAATGTAACATTTGGTGGAATACAATGGAGTACAAAGTCTCCATCTATCCATGGCACACCAGCACATCCCGCCATTATTTAAGTCTGCGAAGGGATCGCTTTATTAGAAGCCTGGAGGTCGGAGGTCACATCTGTATGTTGTTGGGGGGAGGGGGGAAGTACAATGTATCATTTTGTTGCATTAAATACAATGACAAAGTATCATCATCAATCGTCCCGCTGAGTGATCGCTTTATTTAAAGCCTATAAAAGCCCCATCAGGAGATCGGACGGCACACAGGAATCCTTTCCTGTCTCTTTTATTATGTAGAAGGAACATTTTGGCTCATGTGGTCGGCAACGGCGGGGTTGTTGTATTTTTGTTGTAGCGATTCTGACTTTTTCTTTTGCCGTCCTCCGCAGATTATTCGGTGGGAAGGTTTCCCCGAGGATTAAATGTCCGAAGCCGTTTCAGCAGAAGAAGCTTTTAATGGGCTGCTTTTTTTCTGTGTGTCATAATTGTGAAAAGAAGCCGGGATCATGTGTGTGAGTCACCCGGGATCGGCGGTGCAGAAGGAGGAGGAGCTGCCGGCGCATCCTTGGAAAGGCCGATTTAAGCCGACTTAAGAACGTCTGACTCTTCGCAAAGTTCCAAAAACCTTTTCTACTGAGAAGAACCTTTAATTTCACATATAATAACACCATTTCACTTGCGGGGAATTTTTCCTGGCAGAGGATTGGGGGGGATCTACATCACTTCACCAGAGAAAAGCCCACGCAGAAAAAGAATGAGAAGCCCTTTCATCCCTCTGTAGAACATCTGCACATTTCTCCTCCACCGTCACCGCAAACTTCAAGCTGACCTCCGGCCTTCCCCTCAGCTCTTGTACGGTTGTACCGGTTCCTCTACTTACTCCAATTTCACTGCACACTGTGAGCTTCATGCAATATGCATTAGAAGCATAGGCGTGGGCACAGGGTGTGCCAGGTGTGCCCAGGCCCACCCTAATCACTCCCTGCAGTCAGTGGCGGCGGCGGTGCTCCAGTGCTGGTGCGGGGGATAGAGCCGGGAACACTTACCTTCAATGGTTGGCACCGCTCCTCTATGACACCCCCACACGCGCTACAGAGAGATACCGGAAATGATGAACTGCCACTGCCCACTGACCTCTGCTCCGGTCCCGCCACGCCAATCCCATGACAGCTAGTGGGCATGCTAGCAAATCAAAGGAATTGGGAGTGTGTGCAGGCGCACAGCTTGCGCCCTGCACAAGCCCTAAACACGGGCAAATCAGCTTCCCAGCCTGCAATCAGCTGATTGCAGGCTGGCAAGCTTCCCATAGCCCGCCGCATGTCCGGCGCCTGGTTACTCTTAAAGTGACATTTTTTTTACAGCTTGGGGGGGGGGGTCTTCGCCCGAGCGCCCCCTATGGACGGGCTGCCACTGACTGCAGTGCAGATTCCCCCTGCTGCCCGGTGCCCCCTCCCACAGCATGGCTGTCTTCCCTCCTCTCCCATTGGCTACTGCAATGGGCACACATAGATGATATTTCAGGATGCGTGGTGGGGGAAGGGGCAATGTTATTTACTGGCCCCTTTCCTTTCTGATTGAACACAGTGAGAGATCGGTGAGAGATCGGTACCATGTTTTTGAGCTTTCAGGTGCACAGTATGCGCACACCTATGATTAGAAGCTGCAGCAAGCATCACCTAGCCCATGGGTCTTCAAACTACGGCCCTTCAGTTGTTCAGGAACTACAATTCCCATCATGCCTAGTCATGTCTGTGAATGTCAGAGTTTTACAATGCCTCATGGGATGTGTAGTTCCGCAACAGCTGGAGGGCCATAGTTTGAGGATCCCTGACCTAGCCCTTTCCCTCCAGCCGCTGATAAAGCAGTACAGCCAGCCCTTCTGTACCGGGGCCAGGCACCATCAGTTCAAGGGGGGGGGGGGGGCAGCTGTACTGCGTTATTGCCGACTCTGGTGGCTCACCCTGCAGCGCTGCCAGCTTCTCCTCCTTTTACTCCCTTTGACCGAGCTGCATTGGGAATGGTACCTGACCCCACCCCCATGCTGTTTCACCCACCATGTGCAACCCCCCTCCTTCAGAGAGCATTTGACAGGTGGTGACAGGGCCAGGACAAGGGGTATGCATTCCCTTCCTGAACCCCCTAAACAAAAGTTCATTTTGTATTCTTTATTTTTACAGAAAGAAAACCACACCACCATCACCTCATACATATTCCAAGACAATGAAGGAACCAGAATAGTTACAAAGTTTCCAAACATATTTGTACTTCATAAACTAACTCCGCCCACACCTATTATTACATCAATATACCTCCAAAATTTCGCCTCTCCTGTTATTTTATCATAAATAACAAATAACAAAAAAACAAACAAAACAAAACTAAAACATTTAAATAAAGTTTTATTTTCTTTGGCGGACGTTCATCTGGCGTGAGAACGATCGCTGATAACGTGCGGCGGGTTAATCTGCCGCGAGGAGAACGATTTCTCATATTGTTTTATAATGAAAATGAAGAATTTAATGAAATTGTCTCGGTCCAGGTTGGTCATCCCCGCGCTGCGTTCCGGACACCCACGGAGCGACCAGCGCACTTCATTAATCTGAATTTCCGACTCACTGATGAGACAATTTACCGTCGCGCCGCCGCTCGCTGCCCTCAGCTGTTTAAAGTCATTGTTTTACAATCGCAACGTTTTATTTTTTTCTCTGAATATTTTCAGCTCCGCGTTCCTATAAAAACCTCATTACCGATTACTAATCCGCCCGTCGCCTTTTTCACCGTCTCGCAGATTTGACCGCCGGAGTACAAAATTGACTGTTGACAAATAATTTTTGACTTTTTCATTAAACAATCAATCGAGCCGAAAAGAATTCACACAAAAACGTTATCGGAAGAAGTGGAGTTCAGCCGAGGGATCGAAAAACACAAAACGTGAGGTCAGAAATGATTTTAGATGAATTGCGCGGGCGGTGGCGTCAGAGACGGGCAGCTGGCGGGAACGTTTTATCACCTTTTTCTCTGTATTTGTACAAGGCCAGAAGTGGGTGGAAAAGATCGTTATAGATTCACACCAGTAAGAAGAATTCCTGAATACATTTGGAAAATTTCAGCCAGTTTCTGTGGTTTACATGAACCTTCAATCAGACTTTGCATGAATCCGCGGGGCCAATGGCGGCATCAAAGTGCGGGCAAAACCAAAAATTTTATTTTCAGTGCGCTTGACTCAATGCTACATTGTAAATTATGTTCTTAATTTGTTATGGATAATGTGATACACCCCCCTCCCCCCATAAAAACTTCAGCGAACTACATCTGTCTGTCTGTCTGTCTGTCTGTCTGTCTGTCTGTCTGTCTGTCTGTCTGTCTATCTATCTATCTATCTATCTATCTATCTATCTATCTATCTATCTATCTATCTATCTATCTCATACCCTGTCCTTCTGCCTTTCCCCAACCCCCCTCACACTAGAAATTTCCATCTGTCAAAATGATAGCGGAGGGTGGCTGTCTAATTAGAGATGCTGTAAAAGCAGCTGCTGCCAAAAAAAAATTAATGCTTATTGTTTATAAACATTGTTCATGCTTGAAATAGACAGATACAGAGGAACATTGATTATAAACATTGATCAGACGGGAGATAGAGAGATACAAAGAGATTGAAAAAATATAAAAATCCAACATCAATTGCAGCCACTGTGCCCATCAAAGGCAGGCGCTGTGCCCATCAAACGCAGCCACTGTGCCCATCAAACGCAGCCACTGTGCCCATCAAACACAGCCACTGTGTCCATCAAACGAAGCCACTGTGCCTATAAAACGCAGCTGCTGTGCCCATCAAACGCAGCCGATGTGCCCATCAAACGCAGCCACTGTGCCCATCAAACACAGCCACTGTGCTCTTCAAACGCAGCCACTGTGCCCATCAAGCGCAGCCACTGTGCCCATCAAACGCAGCCACTGTGCCCCTCAAAGGCAACCACTGTGCCATCAATTGCCACCAATGTGTTCATCAAACGCAGTCACTGTGCCCATCAAAGGCAACCACTGTGCCATCAATTGCCACCAATGTGCCCAAATGCAGCCACTGTGTCCATCAAAGGCAGCCATTGTACCCATCAAACGCAGCCGCTGTGCCCATCAAATGCAGCTGCTGTGCCCATCACATGCAGCCACTGTGTCCATCAAAGGCAGCCACTGTACCCATCAAACGCAGCCGCTGTGCCCATCAAATGCAGCTGCTGTGCCCATCAAACGCAGCCACTGTGCCCTTCAAACGCAGCCACTGTGCCATCAAACACAGCCGCTGTGCCCATCAAACACAGCCACTGTGCCCAAACGCAGTCACTATGCCCATCAATTGCCGCCATTGTACCCATCAAACGCAGCCGCTGTGCACATCAAACGCAGCCGCTGTGCCATCAATTGCCGCCAATGTGCCCAAATGCAGCCACTGTGTCCATCAAAGGCAGCCACTGTACCCATCAAACGCAGCCGCTGTGCCCATCAAACGCAGCCACTGTGCCCATCAGATACAGAGGAACATTGTTTATAAACATTGATCAGACGGTAGATAGAGAGATACAAAGAGATTGATAAAAAAAAAAAAAAACATTAATTGCAGCCACTGTGCCCATCAAAGGCAGCCGCTGTGCCCATCAAACGCACCCACTGTGCCCATCAAACGCACCCACTGTGCCAATCAAACGCAGCCATTGTGTCCATCAAATGAAGCCACTGTGCCCATAAAACGCAGCTGCTGTGCCCATCAAATGCAGCCGCTGTGCCCTTCAAACGCAGCCACTGTGCCATCAAACGCAGCCGCTGTGCTTATCAAACACAGCCGCTGTGCCCAAACGCAGCCACTATGCCCATCAATTGCCGCCATTGTACCCATCAAACGCAGCCGCTGTGCCCATCAAACGCAGCCGCTGTGCCCATCAAACACAGCCGTTGTGCCCAAACGCAGTCACTATGCCCATCAATTGCCGCCATTGTACCCATCAAACGCAGCCACTGTGCCCTTCAAACGCAGCTGCTGTGCCATTCAAACACAGCCGCTGTGCCCAAACGCAATCACAATGCCAATCAATGGTTGCCATTGTACCCATCAAACGCAGCCGCTGTACCCATAAAACGCAGCCGCTGTGCCCATCAAATGCAGCTGCTGTGCCCATCAAATGCAGCTGCTGTGCCCTTTAAACACAGCCACTGTGCCCTTCAAACGCAGCCACTGTGCCATCAAACGCAGCCGCTGTGCCCATCAAACACAGCCGCTGTGCCCAAACGCAGCCACTATGCCCATCAATTGCCGCCATTGTACCCATCAAACGCAGCCGCTGTGCCCATCAAGCGCAGTCGCTGTGCCCATCAAATGCAGCCGCTGTGCCTATCAAACACAGCCGCTGTGCCCAAACGCAGTCACTATGCCCATCAATTGCCGCCATTGTACCCATTAAACGCAGCCACTGTGCCCTTCAAACGCAGCCACTGTGTCATCAAACGCAGCCGATGTGCCCATCAAACACAGCCGCTGTGCCCAAACGCAGTCACTATGCCCATCAATTGCCGCCATTGTACCCATCTAACGCACCCGCTGTGCCCATCAAACTCAGCCGCTGTACCCATCAAACGCAGCCGCTGTGCCCATCAAACGCAGCCACTGTGCCCATCAAATGCAGCCGCTGTGCCCATCAAACACAGCCGCTGTGACCAAACGCAGCCACTATGCCCATCAATTGCCGCCATTGTACCCATCAAACGCAGCCGCTGTGCCCATCAAACCCAGCCACTGTGCCATCAAACCCAGCCACTGTGCCATTAAACCAAGCCACTGTGCCCATCAAACCAAGCCACTGTGTCTATCAAATGCAGCCGCTGTGCCCATCAAACCAAGCCACTGTGCCCATCAAACCAAGCCACTGTGCCCATCAAACGCAGCCTCTGTGCCCATCAAACGCAGCCACTGTGCCCATCAAACCCAGCCACTGTGCCAAACGCAGCTACTGTGCCCAATAAACGTTGCCATTGTGCCATTAATTGCCGCTACTGTGCCCATCAAATGCTGCCAGTGTGCATCCGGTGTGAGCCCCTCATAATGAGCACAGTAGGGGCACAGCCCCAGGAGGAAGTCAGCTCAGCACAGGGATGGTGGGAGCCCCTCATAATGAGCATAATGGGTCGATGACTGCCATATTGAGAAAGGTATTTTTTGCTTTTTAATTTAAATTCATCATAACGAATGTTCGTAATTGTTACGAAAAGTTAACAAAAATGTGTATTTTGTACGAATCCAACGAATTACGAAATACGAACTAACGGCTAATACAAAATTAAACAAAACAAATTGATTGACGATGCACATGTGTAAAAGCAAGCCTTTATTTCATATGTAATCCAATTTGCAAAGCTTTAGTATTCTTTTAACCCCTTCCATACCGAGGGGCACTTACGCACCCTCCTGCCCAGGCTTTCAGCTTTCAGCGCTGTCGCACTTTGAATGACAATTGCGTGGTCGTGCTACGCTGTACCCAAACTATTTTTTATCATTATGTTCCCACAAATAGAGCTTTCTTTTGGTGGTATTTGATCACCTCTGCGATTTTAATTTTTTGCGCCACAACTAAAAAAAGACTGAAAATTTTGAAAAAAATAAAGTTTTTGGGCCAGATTCTCTAAGAAATTCGCCGGCGTAGCGTAAGCCATTTACACAACGCCGCCGCATCGCACTAGAGCAAGTGCTGTATTCTCTAAGCATTTGCTCCGTAGTTTTGCATTGGCGTAGCGAAAATGGCGCATCGTAAGCCCGCGTAATTCAAATTGGGCGGCTTGTATTTAAATTAAGCGCGCCGGCCGGGGAAAAAGCCCAGTGCGCATGCTCCAGCTCACGTCGGAAAGCCCTGTTGAAACCGACGTCAAAACGACGTGATCGTCACTACGCAATGCCCTATTCGCGAACGAGTTAGTAAAATGATGTAAGCGACGGAAAAAGCCGATGCTGACCCGACGCCATACTTAACATGGCATCCAACGGCACCCGACGGCATCCGACGGTACTTCGTAAGGTTACTCCTCATAGAAGCAGGGGTAACCTTAAGAGTTCGTAAACGACGTACGCGGCGACGGGGCGGCGTAAAAGCGATCGGGAATCGGCGTAGTAGCCTCATTTGCATAGGCAAATGAGAAAACAACGTAAAGGCCACCTAGTGGCCGGAGTTGTCATTACATCTACGATCCGCAAGTGTAATGGTATTACACTTGTCGGATGTTCAAGCGTATCTATGCCAAAGTGATGCTAAGCATCACTCGCATAGATACGAGCCAAAAAAAACGGCGATACGACGGGGTATCTGAGATACTCCGTCGTAGCGCCGCTGAGAATCTGGCCCTTTATTTTTTTTTGTTAATTTTTTTGTAAATGAGTACGTTTTCTTTTTTAATTACGGGCACCGATGAGGTAGCACTGATGGGCACTGATAAGGTGGCACTGATAGGCAGCACTTTTGGGCACTGATAGGCACATATGGGTGGCACTAATGGGCACATATGGGTGGCACTGATGGGTACATATGGGTGGTACTGATGGGTACATATGGGTGGCACTTGTGGGTACATATGGGTGGGCACTGAGAAGTGGCAATGATGGACACTGAGGGGTGGCACTGATGGACACTGAGGGGTGGCACTTGTTTATTTACAATTTTTCCAATCAAAGCCCATGTTGCCAGTCAGTGCCCATTTGTGGGCACTGATTGGCATCTATTGTGCATATTTTTTACATGTGGGTGGCCATGGGGGATGTACCTGGCCATCCACATGTTTCCTCCAATCCCTGGTGGTCCTGGCGGCTTCCCTGTGGTCTAGTGTGGGCAACCGAGGGGGGGCTGTGATAATAAACAATCAGCGTGAACTTCCCCTGTCAGGAGAGCCGCCGATCGGCTCTCTACTCGCGCCTGTCAGACACGATTGAGGAAGAGCCGATCAACGGCTCTTACGGTTTACATCGTGATCAGCCGTGATTGGACACAGCTGATCACGTGGTAAAGAGCCTCCGCACGTCTCTGCACATGGAGAAAACGCAGCTCTAAATCAGGATTTTATAACAAAGTGTGTATTAAAAATCAATAACCAAATAAAAAAAATGTCTGCCTGCTTTTCGGGACTCGTTTAGGTTGAGTTCATACCTACAGGTGCGACCGATTGCATTTGCGCTTTTGTAGTGCGTTCCCATGCGTTGCGTATATGGGTCAGCCCATTAATTTCAACGCATGAGAACCTTGGAAAAAGGAGTCTCTACATTTTTTTCCCAAAAATAAATGACACCATAAGGATTGGCGCAGGCGGTATCACAGGTTGGCAGAGGTGTGTGGGCGACCTTTACAGTCAATGGCATCACCTCGCGTCTGCAAAAGGGAAATATGTCTCGGCGCCTGCTGAGAAAACATGCGATTTTTACGTTCCCATCACACAGACATGAACCCAGCTGATCGATTCCTGAACATCAAACAAAGAGAGATACAATGTATCCTCCATACAGTGTTTAATATCTGCAGGCCGGACCGAGGAGCTCGCAATCTAAAGCATATTTAGAAATTGTAATAAAAATAAATGCGGGAAGTTTCCGTTTTTCTCTCTGACAGATGTTAAAATTTGCAGAAAAAAAAGCCGACATCAGCACTTTGAGATTTTTTTCCTGATGGAAAATGATGTTCGTTCATCGCCCTGCCCCGCGATTCCATTTCTTTTTGCGCTTTTTCTTTACGAGGACCCTGAACACACTTAATATGCCAAATCTGAAGAGGGGACCAGAAATCATAATTGTTAGTTGATTAACCTCTAAAGTATTTTATTAATGCCGTATTAGAGGCGTAAAAATGATTTTTGCAGCGCGGCGCGATATCCCTGATAGACTGCTCTTAAGAAATTAGTTTATTTTTTTTATATCTCACGTTTTATTGGTTGATGAAAAGTACAGATTCAGATGAATACATTTATAGTGTCCCGAGATAAACACAAGCCAAGGCGTCCGCGCCGCTCATCACCGCTCATAAATGTTTTATGGAATCCCATCTATAAAAAGTTTTCTCACTGCGACTTCTTGTCAAACCAATCCTTAATATGTTTCAGAATGGGGGCAGGATGATCGGGGGGGGGGGGGGGGGTATTTTTGGGAATACTTTGTTCTATATACTATTGTATCCTTTATATCATCATATATATACACAACATTGAATTCTCTATATATCATTCCCTATGCTCTGTATACCATTTGTATCCTTTATATACATCCCCTTTCTGCTGTATATCATCCTTTATCCACCATGTATCCTCTGTATACTATTGTATAATTGATATCATCCTCTATCATACCATTGTATCCTCTTATATACCATTCCCTATATGCTCTGTATACAATTTTATCCTTTATATATCATCCTCTATGTCCTCTATCCACTGTATACCATCCTCTATATACTATTGCATCCTCTGTATACCATCCTCCTGTATCCTCTATATACCATTCCCTATCCTCTTTATACCATTGTATCCTTTATATCAGAGGTCTCCATACTGTGGCCCTATCTGGCCCTTGGAGCACTAGTCCATCTACAACCGACACCAGTGGTGGAGCACTATTCCTCCCACAGACACCAGTGATGGGGTGCTATTCTGTCCACTGACACCAACAATGGGGCACTATTCGTTCCACGGACATTGGGGCATTTTCTACTCCCACTAGCCACAGTCCGGCCCCCCTAAACTCTGAGGGATAGTAAACTGGCCATTTGTTTAGAAAGATTGGAGACCCCTGCTTTATATCATCCTCTATATACCATTGTATTCTTTATATATCATCCTCTATATACATCCCCTGTCCTCAATATACCATTGTATCCTCTGTATACTATCCTGTATCCTCTATATACAATCATGTATCCTCTATATACTGTTTTATCCTGTATATACCATTGTAACCTCTATATTCTATCTCTTGTAAAATGTCGGCGCCATATAAGTCCTGTATAATAACAATAATCATCTATATACCATTGTAATTTCTATATTCTATCTTTTACTGTATATACCATTATATCCTCTATATAAAATTGTATCCTCTGTATACCATCCTCTATATACATCATTATATCCTCCGTATACCATCCTCTATTCTCTATATACTGTACATTGTATCCTCTGTATTCCATTCTCTATATACTGACTTTGACTTCTCTTCTGCCTACCACATGTACTTGATCTGCCTGACCCATCACCCCCCATAATTAAGAGCAGAGTCTGGTGTGGTTGTACTGTGAGTCTGATTAGTGCAGATCAGACTGGGGTTCCCGGTCACCCTGTGCCCCTAATAGACACAGGGTGACTTACACATAGGAGGGGGCGGGGGAGATGGACAAGGAGTTTTTCAGAGCTCTCCAGTGTAACCCGAGTTCCACAAGACCCTGCCCAAAGTGACTCCCGTCACACTACCTTCTACCCGTTAGAAAGCAAGTAATTGCCCATTCATGGGATGTGCACACACCATGCCAACCATGGGCAGCTGGAGCAGGAGGGCAGAGAATGGGTGCAGTACAGCAGGGTAGGGGGCACAGGTTCTCATTCTTGCCCTGGGCAGTGGATGAACCTCTCCCTGTACCGGCTGAGGCCCAGAGGTCACACTTCAAGAAATGGGCCCTTGGGCACCAGGTGGGGCACCAGGGGCATAGAGTTTATTGCATAGCTTGCTTATTATATTTTCCTATATAGATTGATGGTTTGTACAAAAGAACTGATATTCGAATAGGACTTCTCCAAATGTTATATAGTAAAACACCCAATGGGAAGAAAGGGGCGGGGCTTAGAGGTGTCAAATTACTGATATGTTTATTTTTTTGCTGGACTCAATTTAATATAAAAATCAGTCTAATTATTTTTATTATAACTCTTTTAAATACATTTACGCCTGAAGAAGAGGTCAGGGCACCTCGAAAAAAACTTTCACTACCATCTATTTAGTTCGGCAATAAATGGGGTCAATTAGAAAAAAATATATTTATGGAAATTGCAAGAATGACGTCTTCTTTTGACTTTGATTTTATTAATAGTACCTTGAAAGTCCTGTTTAAACATTTTGTAAATGCAGCCTTGAATGAAGGTTGGAATATACCGCATATAAAGCAGATATAAAAACTAAATATGAGCGCAGAGATTGTAATGAAATTAATTCTGCCACAAAATGGTCAAAATTGTATTTATTTATTTTTTTAAATCAGAAAAAGGTGAAGATTTTTTTTTTGCTCATTGAGCTCCTCGGGTGAAATCTGCCTGAAAATGAAAACCTAACAGAATATATTTTTTTCTGTATGTAGCATTTATTTTTATTTTTTAGGGGTCATTTATTTTTCAGTTTTAAAGAAAAAAAAGATTTCCAAAAAAAAAAAAAAAGATTCCCAGAAAGAAAAAAAAGGTTCCCAAAAAGATTTCAGTTTTAAAAATTGTCACTTGAGGTGATTGTAGCAGTATTCGTGTGATTTTTTTATTTTATTTGTGCCAACACCCAATTTTTCAGGACAAGCTTCTGGGGTGTGTCCCCCTTCCCCATTCATTTGTATATTTATACATCGGCTCCCCCAGTCTCTGAGCTCATCTCTGGTTCTCATGATTGGAAGACTGGGCACTCTATATACAATATATTTTGTGCGGCCATCAAATTTGAGTAAATCGGGCATGTTGGAATTTATGTTTTTGAAAAACAAACGATTTTTTAATCAATGGTGGGAGATTTGTGTGAGAAATATAAATCGAAAACTAAATGAGCATGAGCGCAACAAATAAATAAAAAATTCCTGGAAAGAAAGAAAAAAAAGATTCCCAGAAAGAAGATTCCCAAAAAGAAAAGAAGATTCCCAAAAAAGAAAAGAAGATTCACAAAAAAGAAAAGAAGATTCACAAAAAAGAAAAGAAGGTTCCCAAAAAGAAAATAAGATTTCCAAAAAGAAAAGAAGATTCCTGGAGAAGAAAAGAAGATTCCCAGAAAGAAAGAAGATTCCCAGACAGAAAAGAAGTTTCCTGGAAAGAAAAGAAGAAGATTCCCAAAAAGAAAAGAAGAAGATTCCCGGAAAGAAAAGAAGAAGATTCCCGGAAAGAAAAGAAGAAGATTCCCGGAAAGAAAAGAAAAGTCCTGGAGAAGAAAAGAAGGTTCCCAGAAAGAAAGAAGATTCACAAAATGAAAAGACGATTCCCAAAAAGAAAAGAAGAAGATTCCCAGAAAGAAAAGACGTTTCCTGGAAAGAAAAGAAGATTCCCAAAATGAAAAGAAGAAGATTCCCAATAAGAAGATTCCCAGAAAGAAAAGAAGAGGATCCCGACCACAAACATTATTTTCTGTAAATTGAAGGCTCGGGTTGGTTGAATTTTAAAATCAATGATTAAAATTACAAAAAACACAAAATTTCTAATTTTGCAAAGGAAAATTCCTTTGGCGTTGGACCCATGTTCGTTTGGCGTTGGACCCGTGTTCGTTTGGCGTTGGACCCGTGTTCGTTTGGCATTGGAAAAGATTCACAAAAAAGAAAAGAAGGTTCCCAAAAAGAAAAGAAGATTTCCAAAAAGAAAAGAAGATTCCTGGAGAAGAAAAGAAGATTCCCAGAAAGAAAAAAGATTCCCAGACAGAAAAGAAGTTTCCTGGAAAGAAAAGAAGAAGATTCCCAAAAAGAAAAGAAGAAGATTCCCGGAAAGAAAAGAAGAAGATTCCCAGAAAGAAAAGAAGAAGATTCCCGGAAAGAAAAGAAAAGTCCTGGAGAAGAAAAGAAGGTTCCCAGAAAGAAAGAAGATTCACAAAATGAAAAGACGATTCCCAAAAAGAAAAGAAGAAGATTCCCAAAAAGAAAAGAAGATTCCCAGAAAGAAAAGACGTTTCCTGGAAAGAAAAGAAGATTCCCAAAATGAAAATAAGAAGATTCCCAAAAAGAAAATAAGAAGATTCCCAGAAAGAAAAGAAGATTCTCGGAAAAGAAAAGAAGATTCTCGGAAAAGAAAAGATTCCCAGGAAAGAAAAGAAGATCCCAGAAAGAAAAGAAGAGGATCCCGACCACAAACATTATTTTCTGTAAATTGAAGGCTCGGGTTGGTTGAATTTTAAAATCAATGATTAAAATTACAAAAAACACAAAATTTCTAATTTTGCAAAGGAAAATTCCTTTGGCGTTGGACCCATGCTCGTTTGGCGTTGGACCCATGTTCGTTTGGCGTTGGACCCGTGTTCGTTTGGCATTGGACCCGTGTTCGTTTGGCGTTGGACCTGTGTTCGTTTGGCGTTGGACCCGTGTTCGTTTGGCGTTGGACCCGTGTTCGTTTGGCATTGGACCCGTGTTCGTTTGGCGTTGGACCTGTGTTCGTTTGGCGTTGGACCTGTGTTCGTTTGGCGTTGGACCCGTGTTCGTTTGGCGTTGGACCCTTGTTCGTTTGGCGTTGGACCCTTGTTCGTTTGTCCTGCAAAACACGACCTGTAAGGATGAATTAGTGAATTAATGATTCCATTCATTTTTATATTTATATATCGCCCCCCCACCCTGAGCTCATCCCTGGCGCTCGTGATTGGAAGTCTCGGCACTCCATATACAATATTTGGGATTACAATCTCTTTTTTGTAAAAGGTGTTCAGTCAGTAAATAATGTTTGTGTTCCAGCGATGACATCATGGGCGCTGTGATTATGTCGTGCGTCGTATTAGAATGATTAGCTCAGCGTTGGGCCGTCTCCAAACATAACAGTCGTTTCAGCTGGCGGGGGATTAGGGTGGTCTAAACTCAATAAGTAGCAGTTTTGTTTTCCTTAAAAAAAAAAAAAGAAAAAGAAAAATAGAAAAGAAAAATTCCCTGTTGGGTTGGGGACGCGCGGTCTGCCTTTGTTTAGCGCACAGTAGCCGGGCGGAGATGGTGGAGATTAGAACCGCTGTCAGGGAAGAGTCGGCTCAAATCACTAACAAGTAGAACGTGTTCTGGCCGCAGACTAAGCATTTCCACATTGTGACGATCCCTCTGCCAGCCATCTCTGCCCGTTCATCTCACCAGCGTCTGCAGATAACCCCTGGGCCGGCTTCACAAACTAAAGCGCCGACTTATGTTCTCAAATTAGGGGGATGGGGGAGGGGGGGGGTAATTGAGCTGCTTACACGCATGATTTTTGCCAGAGCAACGTCGACTATTAAAAAAACAGAAATCCCGACAAATTGGAATCATCTGGATGTGTCTTGGCAGCCGGCGGAGCTGACTCCACCGTCCTGCGTCCAACAGATCGATGAGAAAACCACAACAGTGGTACGTGTGGGTGGCCGACGCAGCACGCAAGACAACGGCGGCGGTGGCGGCAGCAGCTCCGTGTCAACAAAACGCCGCCCCCGCAGTATTATGCAGGTTGGAAAGTCTGAGGTCACCACCGCTCTTTCCATTGTAACCGGCTTGAAAAGCCTCACGCAAGATTTTTCGCAAAGGGGGCTCTTCGCACCGTTCCACCATGCCGGATGAGAATCTCCCGCGATCTGACCGGTTGTCACCGATGACCGAATCTGTTCTCTGTAACAGGAGAGCAGCCAATGGTGGGAGATCTGTAGAAATCTGGGAATATTGCTGAGTTTGCCGATCTTACAGAAAGTTATTAACCCCTTCAGCTCCCCCCCCCCCCCCGCATAACCATGTATGGGGCAATTTTTACATTATGGGCCTCTTCAATTTGGCCTCCAGAGGGTTTTCCCCCAGTCATGGCCAGGACATTTTTTGCTATTCAGCACTGCGCTACTTTAATCTCTGGCTTGATCAATATTTATAAACAATGTTACATTGAATCTATCTCCGATCTGAACAATGTTTAAAAAAATGTAACTTTGTATCAGACAGGTGATAGCCAGGTCTGATGTTTATACACAATGTTTTGTTATATCTATCACCTGTTTGAAGTTTATAAACAAACAATGCCAAATTTTTGTCCCAGTCCAGCCCTGTCTCTGTCGCCTGTCTTACCAATGTTTATAAACAATGTTACTTTGTATCTCTATCGCCGTCTGATCAATGTTTATACGCGTTTTGTTATGTTCATCTCCTGTCTAAAGTTTATAAACAATGTTACTTTGTATCTCTCTATTTCCTTTTGAACAATGTTTATAAACCGTGTTACTTTGTATTTCTCTATTTCCTTTCTGAACAACGTTTAATCTATTTTAGACAACTGCAGCCTCTACAGCAACTGTATTTACACAGCAACCCCCCCCCCCCAGTGGTTATTTTGACAGTTTGGGAATTACCAAGTACAGGGAGGGGGGCGGGAGCGGGGCAGTAAGGTCCGCCCTTCATACCATGATGCAATTTTTTTGGGGGGTGTGTATTATTTCTCAGTGTCCTTAACTGGTTAAAGTAAATTACAGTATGCAAGTTAAATATTTATAATTTCTCCCACAAAAATCGATCGTTCTTTTGGTGGTTTTTGATAATCTCTGGGTATTTTCTTGTGATATAAATAAAATGGAAAATTAATATTTTCTACTTACGATCATAAAACATATCCAAAAAAAAATAATAAATCCAATTTAGTCATAAATTTATTCTGCTACATGTCTTCAAAAAAATCCCAATCAGTGTATATAATTTAGTCTGTAGGAAAGTTATGGCGTCCATAAAAACTCTGGTATTTCTTTTTCTTTTTTGTTTTCACAAAATTGTCACATAGGGCCAGATTCTGGTAGATGGGCGCTTCTTTACTTTGGAGTAACGTTTCTCATTTACGTTACTCCGCCGACACTTTCGGCGCAAGTACTGTTATTCACATAGCAGTTGCGCGTAAACTTGCGCCAGAGTAACGATAATGCGCTGGCGTAACCCTACGCAAGTGGAAGTGGGTGTGATCATATGTAAATGATGGGCGGAGCCCAGCGCAGAGGCTTACGTTCAGCGCATCATCCACGGAGCATGCGCAGTAAGTGAGGCTTCACTCGGCCCCCTGTGCGCATGCTCACAACTTCCGTCGGCACCACTTCACGGGAAACGCCAGCGCAATGTGTTCCGTTGCGCGTATAAAAGCGCCAGCGGAAGCGGCACTCCGGCGCAAAAGTATTTCCGTTTCCCCCCACCCCAGGGAATTTACTTTTGCTCTATTATGGCTGCTCCCGCTACCCCCAAAGAGAGGAGGAACCTCAATTTTAATGCCCAGGAGGTCTCTGTGGTCATCTCTGCTATGGAGACTTACAATGATTTCCTGCATGGGAAGAAAAGTAGGAAGACCAGCAGGGAGAGGAAGCAGGGCATCCTGGACACCATTGCTGGCCGGGTTAATGTCTTGGGGTACTCCACCCGGACTGCTGGGGATATCCAAAAAAAAATCAATGACCTGCGGCGCAAGGTCCGTGGCAAGGTGGCCACCATTCGGAGCCATGAGCGGGGCACAGGTGGTGGACCCCCATGTCCGGTCGGCCTGACCACAGAGGAGGAGGTGGTCGCCCGCTGCCTGGAGAGGGAGCAATTGGAGGGGGTACCAGGCTATGATTCTGTGGAGGAAGGCTCCAGGACAGGTAAGTGTTTTTTATCCCCTATTTGGTGTTTTGCATGTGGGGGGGGGGAGGGTACATGTGCCAAGTGTGTGGGACCACCAACATGTGTCTGCTTTGTGTCATCCACAGATGACGGAGCTGGGCCATCATCTGTCGGCGGCCAGTCCACCCCATCCCCCCATCGGCACCCAGTGCCTGTGCCCCTGGGTGGTGAAGACACCGAGGTGGAGGAGGAGAGTGCCCACACCACACCTGCAGAGGTCGTTGAGGAGGAGCCTGTTGGGGCAGAGCAGGACTTTATTTTATTGTTGGAGGAATCCTCCTCTTCTGCAGGACCCTCTCAGATCCCCTCCCCCATCATAGGAAGGCCCTCAAGGGCGACTCCATCCCCCCGGGGACAAACATCTACTGGCCCCAGGAAGGCCACCCATAAGACCAGGGGGGTGTCTGATCTGGTCCAGGACCAGGTGGCGAGGGATCACGCCAGGCAGACCCAGCAAATGGGGGAGATTGCTGGGCACCTGGACAGAGTGGCTGACAGCCTGTGCTCCGTGGCCCAGATTTCTTCAGCAGTGCAGGATGTGAGCTGTAACTGCGCTGCAGTGGTGACCAGCCTGGTGGAGGTGCAGGGTGACATAAGGGACCTCACTGCAGCCGTCCAGGGAAACACTGCTGCCATCCAGGGAAACAGTGTTGCCATCCGGGACCAGGGGAGGCTGAGTCGGCGGGCCCAGCATTATCAGGTCACCCGGCAGCTCAGGATGCAGGCCCAGACCAACTCTTACCTCGGCCGGATAGCCATGGCCTTGGAGGGCATGCAGGCCACACCTGCCAGGAGTGGCCCACCCGGGGATCAGCCACCTCCAGATGCCCCCCCACCCCACCCACTCCATCCAGGCAGCTGAGGAGCCAGAGAGGGGCCGCCAGAAGAAGCCCCCGGCATCCCAGATAATTTATTTTTTGTTTTTTTGATTGATGCTCAGGACATGAGTTTATATATTTTTTTTTTTGGGAATGCTCAGGTTATGAGATTTTTATTTTATTATTAATGCTCAGGTTATGAGTTATTTTATTTGTGATTATGCTCAGGATATGAGATTTTTATTTTTTGATACTGCACACGTTGCAGTGTGAATGGTGTGTGAATGTGAGGGGGTGGCACTCCTGCCAGTAAGGGGTGTCACCCTCGGCCGTGGTGGTGAAGTTAACCCCACGGCTGTATGAATGACGTGTGAAAGGTGTATGAATGGACAGTGACATCATTGGGGCCTTGGCGCTGGCGTGGCTGCTCCCAAGTCCTACATGCTGGACTTGGGCTAATCCAATGCGATGTGCATGTGGTGTGTGTGATCTAGGGACATCAGTGGTGTGCATGCATGCATTGTCTGTGTGATTAATGTTTGGGTTTAGTGTCCAAAGATGCCTACGGCGAGGACCCTCCTGACTGCTCTTCCATCAGCAGACTGGTTCTCCTCTGGCAGGGGGGGATTGTCTGGTTGGGGGGTCAGGTCATCATGCATGTCAATCTGCAGGCCTTTTCTCATAGCAAAGTTGTGCAGAATGCAACATGCACCGATGATCTGACACACAAAGGTAGGGAAATACAATAGGGTCCCTCCGGACTTATCAAGGCAGCGGAAACGGGACTTCAGGAGCCCAAATGTTTGCTCCACCACTGCACGGGTTTTGATGTGTGCTTCATTGTATCTTCTCTCTCCTCTGGTTTGGGGGTTCCGGAAAGGAGTCATGAGATGGGGTCCCAGTGCATATGCAGAGTCACCTGTAAGGGAAAAGACAGGAGGATGTTAGTCATGCATGTGCCCCTTGTGATGTGCATCATGGAAGGGGATAGTCATGCATGCCACCCATGTCACTCACCAACCAGCCAGCTGTCCCCATACATGTTCTGCTCGAATTCTGCTGGAATGGGGCTCTGACGGTATATAAAGCTGTCATGGCTGGACCCGGGGTGTTTGGCACGGACGTGCCATATGAGGCGTTGGGCATCAGCTATCACCTGTACGTTGATGGAGTGCCAATGCTTCCGATTGCGGTATATGTGCTCTGTGGCACTGGGGGGCTGAAGGGCCACATGTGTGCAATCAATGGCCCCCACAGTGCGTGGGAATCTGGCAATGCTGTAGAAATCTGTCATTGCCTTCAGCCGCAGCTCCTCAGTGGTTGGTCTGATGAACTGGTTGGACATGCGTCTGAGGATTGCAGGGACAACCTGGTGCACACATCTGCTCATGGAGGACTGTGACATCCCAGCCACCACTCCACTTGTACGCTGGAATGATCCACTGGCAAGGAAATGAAGTGTTGCCAGTACCTTCACCAGTGGCTGCACTGCTTGTGAGCGGTGTGTCTTGCTGGTGATGTCACCCTGCAGGGTTGTGGTTAGTTCAAGTATTGCATCTGGGCTGAATCTGAAGAGGCGATACACCTCCTCATCCCCCATGCCAAAGAGGCTCATGCGCGTGCGGTATATCCTCTCACGTGCCCGCCTCCTCCGTACCGGGGGACCCAGTACTAGTGCTAGGACCGCGACTGCCCCTGGCATGTTGGCACACAGAGGTGTCCTTGCAAGTGTGGTTGTTCAGCTTGCTAGTTTCGTCGGTAACGCTGCTGCTGTAGCTGCTCTCCTGCTGATCTGAGGCCGTCTGGAGTAAAGATAAAGCAGCTATTTGTAGAAATAACTTTGCGCCGGACGGACGAGATACGCGCGGCGCATGTAGCCAGCGTATGGTGCTAATCCGTTCGCGAATCGGGAAATCTCCCTCATTTGCATATTTGCAGGGGAAATCAATAGGCGCGACTGATGCGCCAAACGAAATTATGCGCTGACGAGACTCTGGCGTCGGAAAGTTAAGTCGATCGGAAATGGCCCGTTTTCTGTCGCATCTAGTTTGGTGGGTACGGCCACATAGAAACAACGGCGCATCTTCACAGTTACGCGGCGCATATCGAATTACTCCAGCGCAAGTCTTGCTGAATCTGGCCCATAATGTTATTTCTCTCACGTGGCATAGTCATACTTACAACTACACCCCAAAACACATTCTGCTCCTCCTCCTCTCCCCAAGTACGGCGATGCCACGTGTGTGCGACTTTTTTACAGTCTGGCCACATAGAGAGGCCCAACATTCAGGGAGCACCTTCAGGTATTCTATAAGCATAAATGACAACCTACATTCCCTGACAACCGATCACGCCCACAAAATGACACCATTTTGGAAAGAAAACACCCCAAACGTAGATTCTACGAGGCACAACAAGTCTTTTGAACATGTGATTACCCCCCCCCCCCCCACAAGTTTTTGGAAAATGTGGAAAGAAAATGAAAACACATTTTTCTACACATTTTTACGGCACTGACAGGCGCTGATGAGGATCCAGCGATAGGGTGGCACTGATGAGCACTTACTGATGGGCACTGTATTGGCCCTGGTGTGGCACTGGTGGGGCACAGATGTGCACTGCTGGTCATTGATAGGGCACTGATGGGGCATGGCTGTGGCACTGATGGGGCACAGATGTGCACTGCTGGGCATTGATAGGACACAGATGTGCACTGCTGTGGCTCAGATGGGGCACAGGTGTGGCACTGATGGGGCACAGATTGCACTGCTTGGCATTGATAGGGCACAGATGTGCACTGTTGTGGCACTGATGGGGCACAGATGTGGCACTGATGGGGAACAGATGGGGCAGTGTAGAGCACTGCTGGAGCACAGATGTGCACTGTTGGGCATTGATAGGGCACAGATGTGGCAGTGTAGAGCACTGCTGGGGCACAGATGTGGCAGTGATGTGGCACAGATGGGGCACATATGTGGCAGTGTAGCGCACTGCTGTGGCACAGATGGGGCAGTGATGTGGCACAGATGGGGCAGTGTAGCGCACTGCTGTGGCACAGATGGGGCACAGATGTGGCAGTGTAGAGCACTGCTGTGGCAATGATGGGGCACAGATGTGCACTGCTGGGTATTGATAGGGCACAGATGTTGCAGTGTAGAGCACTGCTGGGGCACAGATGTGGCAGTGATGTGGCACAGATGGAGCACAGTTGTGGCAGTGTAGAGCACTGATGTTGGCACTGATGGGGCACAGATGTGCACTGCTGAGCATTGATAGGGCACAGATGTGGCAGTGTAGATCACTGCTGGGGCACAGATGTGGCAGTGATGTGGCACAGATGGGGCAGTGTAGTGCACTATTGTGGCACAGATGGGGCAGTGTAGTGCAATACTGTGGCACAGATGGGGCAGTGTAGAGCACTGTTGTGGCACAGATGGGGCAAAGATGTGGCAATGATGTGGCACACATGTGGCAATTATGGGGCAGTGTAGAGCACTGCTGTGGCAATGATGGGGCACAGATGTGCACTGCTGGGCATTGATAGGGCACAGATGGGGCAGTGTAGAGCACTGCTGTGGCACCGAACTGATTCTTTCCCCCTGGTGAAATAATGTCTAGCTTCCCCACTGGTACTGCCTATAAGAGTACCAGTACCAGCCGTTCTACTCTAATAAAGTAGAATGGCTAGTGGCTAGTGAAGAGGGAGAGGGGGCTTGGTTGGCTGGGGGGGGGGGGTGGAATTTGTCCGGCTTCCATAGGCCGCGTACACACGTACGAGAACCTCGTCGGGCTAAACTCATCAATCCGCCCGACGAGGTTCCCGATCATTGAACAACGAGGAAAAAGAGAGCGTGCTCTCTTTTTTGGCTCGACAAGCTTCCCGACGGGACGCTCGGCGGAAGTGTAAACACGATCGAGCTTCTCGCCAGAATATGTCTCCCAGCGAGCTTCTCACTGGATTCTGCCGAGAAGCTCGGTCGTGTGTACGGGGCCATAGGAGTGACGTCTGATCAATGTTTATAAACAATGTTACTTTGTACCTCTCTATCTCCTGTCTGATCAATGTTTATAAACAATGTTACTTTGTATCTCTATCACCGTCTGATCAATGTTTATACGCGTTTCTTTATATCCATCTCCTGTCTGAAGTTTATAAACAATGTTACTTTGTATCTCTCTATTTTCTTTTTGAACAATGTTCATAAACCATGTTACTTTGTATCTCTCCATTTCCTTTTTGAACAATGTTTAGTCTATTTTAGCTGCAGCCTCTACAGCAACTGTATTTACACAGCAACTCCCCGTCTGTTATTTTGACAGTTTGGGAATTACCAACAAGTACAGGGAGGAGGGCGGCAGCAGGACAGCGAGGTCCGCCCTTCATACCAATTTTTTGGGGAGGGTGTATTATTTCTCAGTGTCCTTAACTGGTTAAAGTAAATTACTGTATGCAAGTTAAATATTTATAATTTCTCCCACAAAAATCGATCGTTCTTTTGGTGGTTTTAGATGATCTCTGGGGTTTTTCCTTGTGATATAAATCGATATATATATATATATATATATATATATGTATATATATATATATATATATATATTATATATATATATATATATATATAATGAAATTTAGTCATAAATTTAGGTCAAAATGTATTCTGCTACATGTCTTCAAAAAAATCCCAGTCAGTGTATATTATTTAGTCTGTAGGAAAGTTATAGCATCCATAAACTCTGGTATTTATTTTTATTTTCACAAAATTGTAATATAATGTTATTTCTCTCACGTGGCATATTCATACTGGCAGCTACACCCCAAAACACATTCTGCTCCTCCTTCTCCCAAATACGGCAATGCCACGTGTGTGTGTGCGACTTTTTTTTTACAGCCTGGCCACATAGAGGCCCAACGTTCAGGGAGCACCTTCAGGTATTCTATAAGCATAAATGACAACCTTTCACACCTTTGAAGGCCCCGGAGCGCCAGGATAATGGAAACGACAAAATGATACCATTGTGGAAGGAAAACCCCCCCAATGTAGATTCTACGAGGCACAACGAGCCACTGCTGTGGCACTGATGGGGCACGGATGTGCACTGCTGGACATTGATAGGACACAGATGTGCACTGCTGTGGCTCTGATGGGGCACAGATGTGGCACTGATGGGGCACAGATGTGCACTTCTCGGCATTGATAGGGCACAGATGGGGCAGTGTAGAGCACTGCTGTGGCACTGATGGGCATTGATAGTGCACAGATGGGGCACAGATGTGCATTGATGGGGAACAGATGGGGCACAGATGTGCATTGATGGGGAACAGTTGGGGCACAGATGTGCACTGCTGGGCATTGATAGGGCACAGATGTAGCACAGATGGGGAACAGATGGGGCAGTGTAGAGCACTGCTGTGGCACTGATGGGCATTGATGGTGCACAGATGGGGCACAGATGTGCATTGATGGGGAACAGATGGGGCACAGATGTGCATTGATGGGGAACAGTTGGGGCACAGATGTGCACTGTTGGGGCACTGATGGGGCAGTGATGGAGCACTAATGTGCACTGCTGGGCATTGATAGGGCACAGATGTAGCACAGATAGGGGAACAGATGGGGCAGTGTAGAGCACTGCTGGACACTTAAAATAATAATTTAAAAAAACACAAGCAGCCTCACACTGCAGCTTCTCCTTCCTCTCACGATCGGTAAGGAGAGAACCGGACATGATGCCGGTTAGTTGACAGCGATCGCTCCATCATTAGTTGAGAGTGATCACGTGGTAGAGGGCCGCTGGGATTGGCCCTTTTTCCACAGATCCATGGCGCTCCGGGTCCCGAGAACCTGGCGGTCAAAGACACTGCCGGATGTACGCGAGATGCTCGTTAGCGGGAGGACGTCATCGTACGCCCTTCCAGAATTTTCCGACCATGATGTGGCCGTCATTCGGCTAGGACCCGGTCTGCAAGTGGTTAAGATAAAATCTGGTGCAGCTGTGCATGGCATCCAATCAGCTTCTAACTTCAGCTGCATTAATTAGACTCTAACAAAGAAAAGAAAACTGGAAGCTGATTGGTTTCTATGCACAGCTGCAGCGAATTTTTCACTCTTCAGTTTTAGTAAATCAACTCCCCCCCCCCCCCCCATTGCCTCACAACAATTATTTTATTTCCATGTCACTCATGAAGAAAAAATAACCCCAAAAAAACAAATCAACTCGATCAACATGAGTTTAAAAATTAAAGATATTGATGTAGATAAAAACTTTAAAAACTTTCCCCGTTTAAAATGTCACTAAAATATAATTCCATTAGAAAAACTGAGAAGATATTTACAAATAAAATCAAGTTCTTGTTTTTTTTTAATGCAACACAAAAAAATTAAAACCACGTAAAAAAGTTTTTAACTCTCTTTATCTCATCTGATCAATGTTTATAAACAATGTTAATTTGTATCTCTATCTCCTGTCTGATCAATGTTTATAAACAATGTTACTTTGTATCTCTTTATCTCCTGTCTGATCAATGTTTATAAACAATGTTACTTTGTATCTCTCTATCTGCCATCTGATCAATGTTTATAAACAATGTTACCATAGGCGTGCACACAGGGTGTGCCATGTGTGCCTGGGCACACCCTAATCACCCTGTGCAGAACAGATTCCCCTTCCTTCCCCCCACAGCACTGCCGTCTTCCCTCCTCTCCCACCGGTTGTTGCTGTGGATGTTTTAGGATGAGTGAGGGAAGGGGCCAGTAAATATGCCATTTAACGAACCCTTCCCTTCTGAATAAAGATTGTGAGTGATCAGTAGTGTGTGTTTAAGCTTTGGGGTGCACACCTATGAATGTTACATTGTATCTCTCTATCTCTTGTGTGATCAAGGTTTATAAACAATGTTACTTTGTATCTATTTACTGTCTGAACAATGTCTATATACACTGTGTCAGAGCTTCTTTTTGATAGTTATACAGCAACTCCCGGCTGTAATTTTGACAGTTGTAAATCGCCGGCAAATACAGGGAGGGGAGCGGCAGCAGGGCAGTAAGGCCGGACCTATTACATCTGCCCTGTGTGCCTTGATTGCATTTTTTTGTCCTTAACTGTAACTGATTAAAAACTAAATGCACACATATAAAAAAAAATGTATTATATATTTTTTTTTAATTATTATAAATTCACATTTCTTTTGTGTAAAATCTGCTCACTGCGCACATCCTGCCAAAATCTTTGTGTTGGGACAAGTGCACTTCCTTCCTATGTGCCGGGGACCCGGGCCTATCCTGGACTACAATGCCTAGCACTTCATGAACCCTGGACTCGAGAGTTCTGCTGCCCAGTGTTCTGTCAAGTTCTCCAACCCGTCAGAAACTCCATCCGCTTAACTTCCGGTTTATTTAAAAACCAGCAGTAATTGGAGTTTTTGACGAATTGGCCGTCGGACACAACATCGGTAACCAATACAGGATTTAATGATTCTTACTCTGGCTCCGAAACTAGCCAACAAAATGGCCGCCTCCGAGGCGACGACAACTCAAAACAGCTCAGTTTTCCCGTACCGGATTCTACTCGGTTGTCAGTGTCCAACCACCAATTCGTCAAAATCTCAGATTACTAAGGTTTTAAATAAACCGGAAGTGACGTGGTTGGAATTTCTGATGGGTTGGAGATATTGACAGAACACCCGCAGAGACATAGAAGGCAGGAGCTGCCGTCGATCGTTTTCCCTGGGGGCGGTGTCCGTCGTGCTCTGTAGTTCAGTCCATGGAAAACTGGAAGGCTGTACATGCAAACCCCCTGAGCACAGACATGTAAGTTTGTAGACCAGCACAGGACATTACATACCCAAAGTGACAACACTGGGACAGGAAGCAGAAAACAGGCCTACTAATGGCAGGATCATCGGGTGGAACAGACTGAAAGCAAAGGAACAGGATACTAAAGAATTAACATATCCATTATATTATTTCCTATATTTCTTATCCCTTTGTGAATCAATAGAACAAAACCCCCATGAATGTCGGACGAGGCCAGGAGACCCCATGGATTGGGACTTTGTATGAGCCGCCGGCGAATCGCACGGAAATAAAATAATACATTTTTATTCCATAAAGATAAAACCATGAAAAAGGTACAAAACACCATTAGAAACAATGAATTCCTACAGTTCGTCTTGCAGTGTTTAGATGTAAAGGACCAACGCATTTCGCTAAGGATTTCCTTCTTTAGGGTCCACACCTTATTTGTATATTGAGAATTATACATTCTCTGAGCACCAATGGTAGATATCATTCCTTAGAACAGGCGTCACCTAAAATGTTGGACCGTGGTTCGCACAAGGACCGAGTGACAGTCCTGTCCAGTCCGCAGCCAGAAGCTGCCCAATGTGAGAGCTGCCCAATCTTTCACTTGTTTAAAAAAATATTTGGTCAGCTCCCGCCCTCAGGGGGGATCTTCTGTATCTCCCACCCTCAGGGCAGATCTTCTATATCTCCCACCCTAAGGGCGGAACTTCTATACCTCCCACCCTCAGGGCGGACCTTCTATATCTCCCACCCTCAGGGCGGACCTTCTATATCTCCCACCCTCAGGGCAGATCTTCTATATCTCCCACCCTGAGGGCGGACCTTCTTTATCTCCCACCCTGAGGGCGGACCTTCTGTATCTCCCACCCTCAGGGAAGACCTTCTGTATCTCCCGCCCTCAGGGCAGACCTTCTATATCTTACGCCCTCAGGGCAGACCTTCTATATCTCACGCCCTCAGGGCGGACCTTCTATATCTCACGCCCTCAGGGCAGACCTTCTATATCTCACACCCTCGGGGCGGACCTTCTAAATCTCCCACCCTCAGGGCAGGCCGTCTATATCTTCCACCCTCTTCCTAGCTGGGAGCTTAGCAGCAGTGGCAGCAGGCAGGCAGGCAAATACAGAAGAGGAACCCCCCCCTGCTGTGCCTTTCACCCTCTGCCGTCCTGTGTTAAGGAACAGTGAAGAGGGAAGAGCTGTAACTGTTACTGTGATTTATAAGAGCATGGATCTTTGGGGGAGCTTTGATATGGGGGGCTGTAATGTGAACGGGGGGAGTAGTGATATGGGGTGATGTTATATGAGGTGGAGGAGGGCTGTGATTGCAAAGGGGGATGTGAGAGGGGGGGGGGGGAGTTGTTACTGCAAGGATTTGGGTGTACCTCTGTGTGCTGCCCCCCCCCCCCACACCCACTGTGACTGTATAAGCGAGAGCTTGTCAGCAAGTCCTGACCAATCATTCACGGCTGGGCCCTGATGATTGGCTGTGTCCAACTAGTGTTGCTCACGAATATTGCATATTCGAGTATTCGCGAATAACTGGAATATCGCGGTGAATATTCGCTATTGCGAATATTCGTATTTTTTCAAATTTATTTTTAAAACAGATCACATCCTAGTGATCTCCATCGACGTCTAAAAGCATTGCTGGTATGATTAGAGACCCTGGGCCGAGTAGCTGAGGCAATCCTTTTATGTTGCCGAATATTCGCGAATGCGTTCTCTGCCCTTCTGTGTTTTGTGTATAAAAAAAAAAAATAGCTTTAGTTTAGTCATATAAGTTTGTGTAAGTAGAGTTAGGCCCCGTACACACGGCCGAGGTTCTCGCTGAAAATCAGCGAGAACCTCGCTGGAATGCACATTCCAGCGAGGACCTCGGCCGTGTGTACGGTCTCAGCGAGCTTCCCGTCGGGAAGCCCGTCGAGCCGAAATAGAGAGCACGCTCTCTATTTCCTCGACGGCCCGCCTGGAAGAATGGCTGGTTGCCATTCCCGACGGGCGGGTCGCCGAATTCGACGGCCGGGAGAGAACCTCGACGGGCGGAACGATGTGTTCTGCCCGTCGAGGTTCTCTGCCGTGTGTACGGCACCTCAGTGTTTAGTGCCTATTAGTTTAGTAATCCAGGAAATGATCTCCGTTTTCGCGTGTTGACGAGAATTTCGCAATCAATTTCGCATTCGCACTAGCGAAATTTCGCAAAAATTTTTTTGGGATAAAATATCACGAATATTCGATATTAACGAATATTTGCGAATACGTTCTCTGCCCTTCTGTGTTTTGTGTATATATATATATAAAAAAAAAAATTAGCTTTAGTTTAGTCATATAAGTTTGTGTAAGTAGAGTTAGTGTTTAGTGCATATTAGTTTAGTAATCCAGGAAATGATCTCCGTTTTCGCGTGTTGACGAGAATTTCGCAATCAATTTCGCATTCGCACTAGCGAAATTTTGCAATTTTTTTTTGATAAAATATCACGAATATTCGATATTAACGAATATTCGCGAATATTCTTCTATATATGCGCGAAATATCGCGAAATCGAATATGGCGTATTCCGCTCATCACTATGTCCAACCACAGCCAAGAGCTCTGTGTTGACATTCAAACACAGAGCTCTGTACACAGGGAACAATCTTTATGTTTCTCCTCCCTACAGGGAAAAGAAACTTAGAGACCAGTTTTTAAAGCAGCACACATTACATTTAGTTAGGCACATATTTAACTCCTTCATTGCTCTAGATCAGGGGTAGGCAACCTCGGCACTCCAGCTGCGGAGAAACTACAAATCCCATCATGCCTACGCCTCTGGGAGTCATGCTTGTGATTGTCGGGGTCTTTTAATGTCTCAACAGCTGGAGGGGCGAGGTTGCCTATCCCCGCTCTAGATGATAAAACCCCTTCCCAGCCAGTGTCATTAGTACAGTGACAGTGTATAGTATTATCACTTATTACTGTATTAGTGTCACTGGTCATGTCAGTGTCAGTCCCCCCCGGCATCAGTTTGTGTCAGATTGTTTGCTGCACTATCACAGCCCCAATATAAGTCACTGGTCACCGCCATAAGTAGTATAAAAAAAAAATAAAAAAAATTACAGTATATATTCCATACACTGGCGTAGCGGGGGGGGGGGGGGGCAGGGGGGTCTCACGCACCGGGCGAAAAATTGGGGGGTGGGGGCGAAACCCCGGCGTCCGGACCGGAACCGTGCCGTGCGTGTCACTTTTTAATATGGGAGTCATAATGTTATGTCCCGAGGTGAGTACGGCCACCGCCCTGTAATTGGGCGTATGTGGTCATGTGCTCACTGCCAGCACGCCGGATCTGGCCAATCCATGATCGTGGGCGCCGGGCGCATGCGCAAAGGCTGCCCTGGCCTAGAGGAGTCCCGTCCACGCTTCTCCGGAGGGATACCGCCACGGCACCAGGCATCTTCTCCTCCTGACAGACTGAGAAAGAAGAATCTCCCTCCCAGTCCCTGGCTGACACTGACATCGCCTGCCCTGGGCCCTGAGCGCCGCGGATGTGCAGTGGAGCTGGAGCACAAGCTTCCCTTGTGTAGACGAGTAGTGTGTGTGTACAGTCAGTTGTTCCAGCCAGCCAGGTAATGACAACAAGACTTGCGTGTATAGATGATGATGGTACTACACTGTCAGCCAGGATGTTTGAAAAAACTGTGGTGAACTATATATATATATATATATATATATATATTAGTTATAGCAATATAACTGCTTGAAGATTTATTTTCGTCTCTGTTAATGTGAGTGTCTTTTTAACTTCTGTCGCGGCACAACAAAAGAAAACGCAAAAGCCAGTGACAAGATTATAAGATATAAAGATATAATGAGCAAAATTAATGATCTGGATAAAAAAGAAGTTTTGAAAATAAAAATGAAAAAGAATAGCACGTATTTCATTTTACACCTTTCCTGCAGCACCTGTCACAATAAGCTTACAAAACAAATCTGTGATCTGTAGTACCAAATGTTGTAGTAGGGCAACTGTGCAATTCCTAAAGCTACACTACAAAAAAGGTTAATAAAATGAAGCAAGTCATCAGATAATTAATAATATGCCCTGTCGGGGGGCGAAAAAAAAAAAATTCTGCCCCGGGTGCCCATAACTCATAACTGATTCCATAGTTTATAGGCAATATATTTATTTTTCACAAACCAATCAATATTCACTTATTTGGATTTTTTTTATAAATTGTTTTAATCAAAGAAATGTCGCAGAATACATATTGGCCAAAATGTATGAAGAAATTTGATTAAAAAAAGTTTTTATTGGAAAATATATATATATATATATATATTTTTAAATCTGTCTTTTTTTCCAGTTTTTCGTTTAACCGCTTCAGCCCCGGAAGATTTTACCCCCCTTCCTGACCAGAGCACTTTTCGCGATTCGTCGCGTCTGTTTAACTGACGATTGCGCGGTCGTGCGATGTGGCTCCCAAACAAAACTTGCGTCCTTTTTTCCCCCACAAATAGAGATTTCCTTTGGTGGTATTTGATCCCCTCTGCGGTTTTTAGTTTTTGCTCTATAAACAAAAAAATAGCGACAATTTTGAAAAAAATAACAAAAAAAACACAGTATCTATACTGTAATAAATATCCCACATTTTTTAATTAAAAATAATATTTTTTTCCTCAGTTTAAGCCGATATATATTCTACATATTTTTGGGAAATTAAATAAAATAAAATCGCAATAAGCGTATATTGATTGGTTTGCGCAAAAGTTATAGCGTTTACAAAATAGGGGATAGAATTATGGCATTTTTATTATTATTACGTTTTTTACTAGTAATGGCGGCGATCAGCCACACAGATTCCGGTTCTCGCTGTGTCACGAGCGATCGTGGGTGCCGCAAGTCATCGCGCCCACCGGGCACTTGCATTGGTTCCAGGGGGCGAGCAGTGGGCGTGCACGCATGCCCCTAGTGGCCACAGGGCAAAACGACGCAACATAACGTTGTTTCGCCCTGCCAAGCCATGTTGCCACAGTAAAACTGCGGCGGCTGGTCGGCAAGTGGTTAAATCGCACAAAATAAAAAACCCAGTGAAGATCAAATACCAACAAAACAAAGCTCTATTTGAGTAAAAAAAAAAATTATAACAATTTTGTTTGGGTTCAGTGTTGCATGACCGCACAATTACCAGTTAAAGTGGTGCAATGCTGAATAGCAAAAAAAATGACCTGGGTCATGAAGAGGGGGGGTAAAACCTTCTGGATCTAAAGTTTAACCACTTGCCCCCCGCCCTATTACAGAATGATGTAGGCAAAGTGGTTTCAATATCCTGAGTGGACGTCATATGACATCCTAAGAATATTGAGCCGCTGCACGCCCCCGGGGGCGCGCATCGCGGCGATTGTTGTTGAAGGGTGTCAATCTGACACCCCGAAACACCGATCTAGGTAAGGAGTCTCCGACGGAGACCCTTTACCACGTGATCAGCCGTGTCCAATCACGGCTGATTACGATGTAAACAGGAAAAGCAGGTAATCTGTCAGACGCAAGTAGAGGAGAGACGACCGGCTGCTCCTCTGACGGGGGGGGGGCTATGCGCTGATCAATTATCAATGCAGCCCCCCCAAGGATGCCCACACTGGACCACCAGGGATGCCACTAGACCACCAGGGATGCCCACCACAGGTATGCTACCCTAGATCACCAGGGAAGACAGTCACAAATAATGGATGCCAATCAGTGCCCACAATGGGCATCACTGATTGGCAGGCATTATTGTTTGGGACTGATTGGCATCCATTAGTACAACACATACATTAGTGCCACCTATCCATCTATGCCCATCCGTGCTGACTATCCGTGCCCATCCATGCCGCATATCCATGCCCGCACACCTATCCGTGCCCATCCGTGTCGCCTATCCGTGCCCATCCGTGATGCCTATCCTTGCTCATCCGTGCCACCTATGCATGCCGCCTATCAGTGCCCATCCGTGCTGCCTATCCGTGCTGCATATTAGTGCCCATCAATGCCACCACATCAATGCAATCACATCAATGCCACCTCATCGGTGCCCATCAGTGCCGCCTTATCAGTGCCCATCAGTGAAGGAAAAAACTTACTTATTTACAATGTTTTATAACAAACAAAAAAAGTAATTTTTAATTTTTTTTTTGCAGAAAATAAAAATCCCAGAGGTGATGAAATACCAAAAGAAATCTCTATTTGTGGAAACAAAATGATAAAAATGTTGTTTGGGTGCAGAGTAGCACGACCGCGCAATTGTCATTCAAAGTGCGACAGCGCTGAAAGCTGAAAATTGGTCTGGGCGGGAGGATGTATAAGTGCCCCCCAGTATGGAAGGTGTTAAACAAGTTCTTTTTTTCTCTGCGTTGTTGAAGCATCAACATTGTAACGTTGTACCAGAAATCTCTGCAATCTTTTTTTATCTGAAAAGAAATATAAAGCCGCAGCCTTTTCATTCATCCCCAATGAGGAGAAACATTTCTCTGTAAACTTTTCCTACAATAAGGAGACGTGTGAAGACATCACTCGGGGGGGGGGGGGGGGGCGTCTTTGACAAGTTATCTTATTTTATCCGCGAACGACGCAGTAAATCCGACCTCCTGGAATTGACGAGCGATCGGTGAAGTCTGAAGCGTTCCGGTAGTAAAATTAAATTGCGCTCCATGCAAAGCGATCGCCAGACATTAATTAGTATTTTGCAGCGGCTGCCCTAATTGTCAGGCGTATTAGTAGAGCAATTAATCAGCTAAACTTACCCACAAAATCTTTTTCTGCGTTTTTATTTTTGCTTTATTATTTTTTTTTTGTTTTTTTTTTCCTTCTGGAGAGGAACAAAAAATTCCGGTGAATCATGGATTTCTAATTTCGGTACTTCTCAGCTAAAATCAGACACAATCATTTCCCCGCTTTGCGCTCTCGCTGAGAGAGAGGCTGATACTTGGCGTTTTCGTCATTGTAGCTATTTAAAAAATAAAAATAAAAAATGAGACCAGGGAAAAAAAAAAATAATGTAAATTGCACGCGACGTTCGTATTTTACTGAAATTTCACTTCACTGCTATTTTTTACTTATACGGCGCAATCTTTTTATTAATACAAAGTAACAGAATGTGAACTTGAAAAGCGATTTTTTCCAATTATATGCTTCAATACATTAGTCCCCACAGCGAGATGATTACGACCCACTTCCAGTGGGAAGTTCATTACTTTGGAGTATGTTAAAAGCATAAAATAATGGGGGTCACCGCGCGTTTTTTTTTTTGCCGCACAATATTAAAGATGGTTTCAAGCCCCTAAAGAGCCTGGAAAGGCGAAAGCTCCTTACTTAATAAAACGCCACTGTGATTTCACATTCCGATATTTTATCTGGCTATTAGGATTACAAGGAACGCAAAACGGCTATTGTGCAAATCTTAATAATTTACAGAATTAGAATGGCGCGGCTTTGTCAGGAGGAAAAAAAAACTCTGAGCCGGTGAAAGGAAGGGATGGAGTTGGAAGCAACTTTAAAAGTTGTGTGGAAGACATTTATTGTGTGCGAACAGAGACAGACCGACCGACGGGCGGACAGACCAACGGGCAGATCAACAGGCAGACAGACCAACGGGCAGACAGACCGACGGGCAGACAGACCAACGGGCAGAACGACGGGCAGACAGACAGGCGGACAGACCAACGGGCAGACCGATGGGCAGACAGACTGACGGACGGACAGACCCACGGGCAGACCGACGGGCGGACAGACCAACGGGCAGACCGACGGGCGGACAGACCGACGGGCGGACAGACCAATGGGCAGACCGACGGGCGGACAGAC
This sequence comes from Rana kukunoris, assembly GCA_029574335.1. NCBI lineage: Eukaryota > Metazoa > Chordata > Amphibia > Anura > Ranidae > Rana > Rana kukunoris. Next base: position 138,299 of record JAJQKJ010002661.1, read on the forward strand.
CAACGGGTGGACAGACCAACAGGCAGACCGACGGGCAGACAGACCAACGGGCAGACCGACGGGCGGACAGGCGGACTCATTGCTTTTTATATGAATTAATAAATCTACTAATCCAAAAGACTTAGATGACCCAGAGGCAGTGGCGGCTGGTGCTCATCATTTTTGGGGGGGCGCAAACAAACAAAAAAACATCATCAATTGCAGCCTCACTGTACCCATAAATTGCTGCCACTGTGCCCATCAAACACAGCCAATGTGCCATAAAATTGTTGCCACTGTACCCATCAATCGTCGCCACTGTGCCATGCCATCAATTGTCGCCACTGTGCCATGCAAAACGCAGCCACTGTGCCATGCCATTGTCGCCACTGTGCCATCAATTGTCGCCACTGTGCCATTAATTGTTGCCAGTGTGCCATTAATTGTCGCCAGTGTGCCATGCCAAACGCAGCCACTGTGCCATGCCATTGTCGCCACTGTGCCCATCAATTGTCGCCACTGTGCCATGTCAAACGCAGCCACTGTGCCATCAATTGTCGCTACTGTGCCCATCAATTGTTGCCACTGTGCCTAGGTCAAACGCAGCCACTGTGCCATCAATTGTCGCTACTGTGCCAACGCAGCCACTCCACTGTGCCCATCAATTGCCGCCAGTTTTCCCCTAAAATGCCGCCAGATTGGCGCCCACCTGGCAATTATCTTTCTCGGTCAGCCATCCTCAAATCGATCACTCAAAGTAGTCCCGCCCTCGATGTCGCTTCAGCTAGCCAATCAGGTTACCGGTAACCACAACCTGTGAACCCGATTGGCTGAGATGCCTGTCAGTGTTAACCAGGGAACGCACACCCCGTGTGGTTAACTATATGGAAGCCGATTAGAGCCCACAAGCTGTAATTGGAAAGCCTATCAGAGCTGCTGGCTCTGATAGACACTTCCACAGCCAGCCGGTCGCCGTTATTCAGATGGCCGGCACTCACCAGGGGGCTGGACATCTGAATAGTGGACGGCAGCGACAATACATAGATTCATGCAATGCATGAATCTATGTATTGTATTTTAGTGGCGGTGCAGGAGAGAGAGGGTGTGGTGCTCCTGCGCCTTCTATGGACGCACCACCACTGTCCAGAGGCATTTCAATACAGTAGAACCTCGGTTTACGAGTAATGCCCCGTACACACAAAGAAAAATCAGATGTGAGCTTTTGGTCGGAAATTCCAACCGTGCGTATGCTCCATCAGACTTTTACTGTCGAATTACCGCCAACAAAAATTTAAGAGCATCTTCTCAAATTTTCCGATGGAAATAATTACAATCGGAAATTCCGATCGTCTGTAGCAATTCCGACGCACGCGCAGAAACAATTCGACACATGCTCGGCTCGTCGCAGTGTTGTATGTCACCTCGTTATTGACGGTCGAAAGTTCAGAGAACGTTTGTGTGACCGTGTGTTTGCAAGCCAAGCCTGAGCGGAATTATGTCGGAAAAACCATCCAACCAACCATCCGATCGTATGTACGCGGCATAACACAGTTAATGAGCTTTTCGAATAATGGGCAACTTTAAAAAAATTCTGACTCAATTTGCGAGTGTTGTCTCGAAAGATGAGCAGAATTCAAGCTAATGGGGTGTTCAGTATATTTGGCCAAAGGTTTCAGGGGCGCCGGAGACACTCGGAATGGTTCAGAGCCGTTCTGAAATACTCAGAATCACTCGGAATACTCCATTCTCAAATGTATTTCCGAGGCCCTTAGGCACCCCCCTACCTCCGGCCACATGCGTAAAAAGTCAATGTGGAATGAATTATCTTTGTTTCTATTGACTTCTATTGGAAAACTCGCTTTGATATGCGAGTGCTTTGGATTACAAGCATTCTCCTGGAACAGATTAGCCTTGTAATCCAAGGTTCCACTGTACTTTCATTGGTCTAGCCTCTCTCAACCTTTTTTTGCCCCCTTAAAGGAACCCTTGAAATAATTTTCAGGTCTTGATGAACCCCCTGCTAAAACCAATTCCTTGTTGGCCAATGGGAAAAAATCTCCCTTACATTGGTAATTCTTGAGAAGAACGCCCCCCTTTACAGTGGTGGTCAGAATGAAACAGCTACAAAATGCTAAAAAGATCTTTGGTTTCATGGCGTTGGCTCTGCCATGTAGCACTGACCCCGAAACTATGGAGGCACCAAGGGACCACATCTCAGGGATCCCCTAGTAACCTCTGAATGAACCCTCGTATTCCATTGACCCTTGGTTGAGGATGGCTTGGTGGTTGGTGAGAAGAATGCCACCTTACAGTGGTGGTCACAATCCAAACTCTAAAAGATCTTTGGTTTTATGCCGTTGGCTCTGCCAAGTAGCATTGACCCCAAAACTATGGAGGCACCATGGAAGGTCAATCAACCACAGCTTAAGGAACCCCTAGTAACCTCTAAAGGAACCCTGGTTGAAAATGAGTGGGCTCGTTTTTTGAATGGCCTAATTAGATGCAGGATGGCATCATTCCACAAAGAACATAACCCAAAGTCTGGACCTTTAGGCCATTTGCCTTTAGATCAGCTTCTTGTTGAAGAACACTCATAATGGACAAATACCCCTCACCCCTCTTCCCTTCACCAGGGCTAGATGCTGATAAAAATAATAGGCATTGGACTGGGCAACAAGACCCTACAATAAAAGAGAAGATTATGCTTATTTGGGGTGCCATTTAGGCAGCTTTGAAACGCGTTGGCTTCTTCTTGTGACTACTTATTATGCAAAATAAAGATGTACTGAAATTGCAGTTTCTCTGGTGCACTCCTTCTCCCTACGTTTGGTTACTCTGGATCCCCAAGGATATCCCACCTTAAAACGGTATCTCTCAAAATTGCGCCCGCTCGTGGAATGGCGACAAACTTTTACCCTTTAAAATCTCCATAGGCAATGTTTAAAAAATTCTACAGGTTGCGTCTTTTGAGTTACAGAGGAGGTCTAGAGCTAGAATTATTGCTCTCGCTCCAATGATCGCGGCGATACCTCACATGTGTGATTTAAACACCGTTAACATATGCGGGCGCCGCTCACGTATGCGTTCGATTCTGTGTGCGAGCTGGGCGGGACGGGGGTGTGTTTTCTGGCTCCTAACTTTTTTAGCTGGCTCCTAGATTCCAAGCAAATTTGTCAAACCCTGAATATAATACAATAGCAAGAGAAGGAATAAACCTACATTAAAGTAGAGTACAAATCTAATCATCCAACCCCAAAAAAAAGAGGGAGAGAAAAAAAAAAGACTTTAACCAATTCAGCTCCAAAAGATTTTACCCCCTTCATGACCCGGCCATTTTTTGCTAACTAACTGTGCTACTGTAACTGGTAATTGCGCGGTTGTGCAACGCTGTACCCAAATGACGTTTATATCATTTTTTTCACACAAATAGAGCTTTCTTTTAGGTGGCATTTGATCACCTCTGTGTTTTTTTGTTGTGATACAAATTAAAAAAAGACAAAAAAAATTGAAAATAAAATATTTTTTACTTTCTGCTATAAAACATGTCTGTTGACAGAGCTCAATAGCTTAAGTTTAAATTTACATGTGAACGAATGAGTGTGCAGAGAAAAGCACAGACTCCACCCTCTTTCTGCTCGCTCTGTTTATATAGCTCGGTGCCAATTATTAGAGACAGACAGCCTGAAATAAAGCAGGGTTCTAAATGATAGCTGCACTCATATTAAAACTTTATTTGTAAAAAACAATAAGAAGAATAATACTATATAAATGAAATAACTAAACTGATTTGAGAAAGTAAAATAAATAAAAATAAAACCAATATAGCTACCCTTTCTCACTCGTAATGAAGAGGAACCACAGCAAAAAAAAATCCTCAGAATTTGATACCTCCAAGTGTGGCTGTTGCCCGGTCCCCTACTGCGCTCTTTGGTTGCTACTGCCTTGCACATACATCTTTACATGACAGGTGATTTTTTTTGCTGTGCATCCTAAATGTAATTTTGACTGAATCAGAAAAACATTTCCAAACATTGTAGGGAACAATAGAAGACATATTGTGGGTGAGGATCGCGGATGAGCCCCTATTATATTGGGTCAGTATCCCGGATGAGCCCCTATTATCTCAGGTGAGGATCCTGGATGAGACTCCATTGTCTCGGGTGAGGATCCCGAATGAGCAGTGGCGGCTGGTGCTCAAAATTTTTGGGGGGGCGCAAACGAAAAAAAAAAATATTGCAGCCTCACTGTGCCCATCACATGCAGCCACTGTGCCATGCCACCAAATGCAGCCACTGTGCCATCAATTGTCACCACTGTGCCATGCCATCAAACACAGAAACTGTGCCATCAATTGTTACCACTGTGCCATGCCACCAAATGCAGCCACTGTGCCATCAATTGTCACCACTGTGCCATGCAATCAAACACAGAAACTGTGCCATCAATTGTCACCACTGTGCCATGCCACCAAATGCAGCCACTGTGCCATCAATTGTCACCACTGTGCCATGCCATCAAACACAGCAACTGTGCCATCAATTGTCACCACTGTGCCATGCCATCAAATGCAGCCACTGTGCCATCAATTGTCACCACTGTGCCACGCAACACAGCAACTGTGCCATCAATTGTCACCACTGTGCCATGCCACCAAATGCAGCCACTGCGCTATCAATTGTCACCACTGTGCCATGCAACACAGCAACTGTGCCATCAATTGTCACCACTGTGCCATGCCACCAAATGCAGCCACTGTGCCATCAATTGTCACCACTGTGCCATGCAACACAGCAACTGTGCCATCAATTGTCACCACTGTGCCATGCCAACAAATGCAGCCACTGTGCCATCAATTGTCACCACTGTGCCATGCCATCAAACACAGCAACTGTGCCATTAATTGTCACCACTGTGCCATGCCACCAAATGCAGTCACTGTGCCATCAATTGTCACCACTGTGCAATGCCATCAAACGCCACCACTGTGCCATCAATTGTCTCCACTGTGCCATGCCATCAAACGCCACCACTGTGCCATCAATTGTCACCACTGTGCCATGCCATTAAACGCCACCACTGTGCCATCAATTGTCACCACTGTGCCATGCCATCAAACGCCACCACTGTGCCATCAATTGTCACCACTCTGCCATGCCATCAAACACAGCTACTGTGCCCATCAATTGTCACCACTGTGCCATGCCATCAAACGCCACCACTGTGCCATCAATTGCCACCAAATGCAGTCACTGTGCCATCAATTGTCACCACTGTGCAATGCCATCAAACGCCACCACTGTGCCATGAATTGTCTCCACTGTGCCATGCCATCAAACGCTACCACTGTGCCATCAATTGTCACCACTGTGCCATGCCATCAAACGCCACCACTGTGCCATCAATTGTCACCACTGTGCCATGCCATCAAACGCCACCACTGTGCTATCAATTGTCACCACTGTGCCATGCCATCAAACACAGCTACTGTGCCATCAAGTGTCACCACTGTGCCATGCCATCAAACACCACCACTGTGCCATCAATTGTCACCACTGTGCCATGCCATCAAACGCCACCACTGTGCCATCAATTGTCACCACTGTGCCATGCCATCAAACACAGCAACTGTGCCATCCAATGTCACCACTGTGACATGCCATCAAATGCAGCCACTGTGACATCAATTGTCACCACTGTGCCATGCAACACAGCAACTGTGCCATCAATTGTCACCACTGTGCCATGCCACCAAATGCAGCCACTGTGCCATGCCATCAAATGCAGCCACTGTGCCATCAATTGTCACCACTGTGCCATGCAACACAGCAACTGTGCCATCAATTGTCACCACTGTGCCATGCCATCAAACGCCACCACTGTGCCATCAATTGTCACCACTGTGCCATGCCATTAAACGCCACCACTGTGCCATCAATTGTCACCACTGTGCCATGCCATCAAACACAGCTACTGTGCCCATCAATTGTCACCACTGTGCCATGCCATCAAATGCAGTCACTGTGCCATCAAGTGTCACCACTGTGCCATGCCATCAAACGCCACCACTGTGCCATCAATTGTCACCACTGTGCCATGCCATCAAACGCCACCACTGTGCCATCAATTGTCACCACTGTGCCATGCCATCAAACGCAGCTACTGTGCCCATCAATTGTCACCACTGTGCCATGCCATCAAATGCAGTCACTGTGCCATCAATTGTCACCACTGTGCCATGCCATTAAATGCAGTCACTGTGCCATCAATTGTCACCACTGTGCCATGCCATCAAACGCCACCACTGTGCCATCAATTGTCACCAATGTGCCATGCCATCAAACGCAGCTACTGTGCCATCAATTGTCACCACTGTGCCATGCCACCAAATGCAGCCACTGTGTCATGCAACACAGCAACTGTGCCATCAATTGTCACCACTGTGCCATGCCAACAAATGCAGCCACTGTGCCATCAATTGTCACCACTGTGCCATGCCATCAAACACAGCAACTGTGCCATCAATTGTCACCACTGTGCCATGCCACCAAATGCAGTCACTGTGCCATCAATTGTCACCACTGTGCAATGCCATCAAACGCCACCACTGTGCCATCAATTGTCTCCACTGTGCCATGCCATCAAACGCCACCACTGTGCCATCAATTGTCACCACTGTGCCATGCCATTAAACGCCACCACTGTGCCATCAATTGTCACCACTGTGCCATGCCATCAAACGCCACCACTGTGCCATCAATTGTCACCACTCTGCCATGCCATCAAACACAGCTACTGTGCCCATCAGTTGTCACCACTGTGCCATGCCATCAAACGCCACCACTGTGCCATCAATTGCCACCAAATGCAGTCACTGTGCCATCAATTGTCACCACTGTGCAATGCCATCAAACGCCACCACTGTGCCATGAATTGTCTCCACTGTGCCATGCCATCAAACGCTACCACTGTGCCATCAATTGTCACCACTGTGCCATGCCATCAAACGCCACCACTGTGCCATCAATTGTCACCACTGTGCCATGCCATCAAACGCCACCACTGTGCTATCAATTGTCACCACTGTGCCATGCCATCAAACACAGCTACTGTGCCATCAAGTGTCACCACTGTGCCATGCCATCAAACACCACCACTGTGCCATCAATTGTCACCACTGTGCCATGCCATCAAACGCCACCACTGTGCCATCAATTGTCACCACTGTGCCATGCCATCAAACACAGCAACTGTGCCATCCATTGTCACCACTGTGACATGCCATCAAATGCAGCCACTGTGCCATCAATTGTCACCACTGTGCCATGCAACACAGCAACTGTGCCATCAATTGTCACCACTGTGCCATGCCACCAAATGCAGCCACTGTGCCATGCCATCAAATGCAGCCACTGTGCCATCAATTGTCACCACTGTGCCATGCAACACAGCAACTGTGCCATCAATTGTCACCACTGTGCCATGCCATCAAACGCCACCACTGTGCCATCAATTGTCACCACTGTGCCATGCCATTAAACGCCACCACTGTGCCATCAATTGTCACCACTGTGCCATGCCATCAAACACAGCTACTGTGCCCATCAATTGTCACCACTGTGCCATGCCATCAAATGCAGTCACTGTGCCATCAAGTGTCACCACTGTGCCATGCCATCAAACGCCACCACTGTGCCATCAATTGTCACCACTGTGCCATGCCATCAAACGCCACCACTGTGCCATCAATTGTCACCACTGTGCCATGCCATCAAACGCAGCTACTGTGCCCATCAATTGTCACCACTGTGCCATGCCATCAAATGCAGTCACTGTGCCATCAATTGTCACCACTGTGCCATGCCATTAAATGCAGTCACTGTGCCATCAATTGTCACCACTGTGCCATGCCATCAAACGCCACCACTGTGCCATCAATTGTCACCAATGTGCCATGCCATCAAACGCAGCTAATGTGCCCATCAATTGTCACCACTGTGCCATGCCATCAAATGCAGTCACTGTGCCATCAATTGTCACCACTGTGCCATGCCATCAAATGCAGTCACTGTGCCATCAATTGTCACCACTGTGCCATCCCATCATATGCAGCCACTGTGCCATCAATTGTCACCACAGTGCCCCATGCAACTGTGCTCATTGTCGCCTCTGTGCCCTTTGTCACCACTGTGCCCCATGATGCCACTGTGCCCCATGATGCCACTGTGCCCCATGATGCCCCTTTCCCTGTAAAAAACACTTACCTGACGCTTCCATGTCCTCCCTCGATGTCTTCTGCCGCCGTGGAGAAGCTTCAGCCAATCAGGTTCCTGATAACCAGAATCTGGGAACTTGATTGGCTGAAACGGACGTCAGTCTTATGCAAGGAACGCAGGTTGCCTGCGCTCCGAGTATAGACTTCCGAAAACCAGAGGGCGGTACTGGAAAAGCCTATCAGAGCCGCTGGCTTTGATAGGCAGTTCCCCTCAGCCAACCAGCTGCCGCTATTCGGGTAACCGGCGACCCATATCCGGTTATAGGAATAGACCAGGCAGCTGGCAACAATAACTCACATTCAATGCATTGCATTGAATGTGTGTTATTTGCGAGAGGGGGTGGCGCTGCAGCGCCCTCTATAGACGGCCGCCAGAACTTTACCGAATAAAAGTTCTTAAAGGGCCCGTTTTTTTTGTGACTACGGGAGGGGGGGTGGCGCCCGTGCGTCCCTATGGACGGGCCGCCACTGTGAATGAGCCCCCATTATCTCAGGTGAGGGACCCGGATGAGCCCCCATTATCTCAGGAGGGGATCCTGGATGAACCCCCATTATCTCAGGAGGGGATCCTGGATGAGCGCCTATTTTCTTGCGTGAGGATTCCAGATGAGACCATTATCTCAGGTGAGGATCCCGAATGAGCCCCCATTATCTCAGGTGAGGATCCCGGATGAGCCCCCATTATCTCAGGAGGGGATCCTGGATGAGCGCCTATTTTCTTGGGTGAGGTTTCCGGATGAGCCCATTATCTCAGGTAAGGATTCTGGATGAGCCCAATTATTCCAGGTGAAGATCCTGGATTAGCCCCCATTATCTCGGGTGAGGATGCTGGATGAGCCCCCAATATCTCATGAGGGGATCCCAGATAAGCCCCCATTATCTTGGGTGCGGAACCCAGATGAGCCCCCATTATCTTGGAAGAGGATCCTGTATGAGCCCCCATTATCTTGGGTTAGGATCCCGGATAAGCCCCCATTATCTCAGGTGAGGATACCAGGTTAGGCCCCCATTATCTCAGGTGAGAATCCCAGGTTAGGCCCCCATTATCTCAGGTGAGGATCCCAGGTTAGGCCCCCATTACCTCAGATGGGGATCCCGGATGAGCCCCCATTATCTCAGGTGAGGATCCCGGATGAGCCCATTATCTCAGGTGAGGATCCCGGATGAGCTCCCATTATATTGGGGAGGATCCCGGTTGAGCCCCCATTATATTGGGGAGGATCCCGGATGAGCCCCCATTATCTTGGGTGAGGATCCTGGATGAGCCCCCATTATCTCAGGAGGGGATCCCAAATGAGCCCCCATTATCTTGGGCAAGGATCCCAGATGAGCCCCATTATCTCAGGTGAGGATCCCGGATGAGCCCCCATTATCTCAGGTGAGGATCCCGGACGAGCCCCCATTATCTCAGGTGAGGATCCCGAATGAGCCCCCATTATCTCAGGGGGTGATACCGGATGAGCTCCCATTATATTGGGAAGGGTTCCGGATGAGCCCCCATTATATTGGGAAGGATCCCGGTAGAGCCCCCATTATCTCAGATGAGGATCCTGGATGAACCCCCATTATCTCAGGAGGGGATCCTGGATAAACCCCTATTAGCTCAGGTGATGATTCCGGATGAGCCTCCATTATCTTATGAGGGGATCCTGGATGAGCCCCCATTATCTCAGGAGGGGATCCTGGATTAACCCCATTATCTCAGGAGGGGATCCTGGATGAGCCCCATTATTTTGAGTGAGGATCCTGGATGAGCCCCCATTATCTTATGAGGGGATCCTGGATGAACCCCATTATCTCAGGTGAGTATTTTGGATGAGCCCCCATTATCTCATGCAAGGATCCTGGATGAACCCCATTATCTCAGATAAGGATCCTGGATGAGCCCCCATTATCTCGGATCGAGGCACGGAACATCCAGTGTGGTCCTATCTGGGACTCCTATCCAGTCCTCCACATCTGAGAACACGACACTTCTAGGAAATATTAAATCCTTGACTTTGCGGCCCACTTCACGTCTCCACACGGAGGAATCATTTTTATTGCCGGGGTTAATGAGATCAGAGTCTCTACTCCATATCTTAATCCCGCCGCCCCTTTCATTTAAAATTAAATTAAATGTTATTTTATGTTGATCTTTTCCTGCCAGCAGCTCCGGGCGATATAATATTTTAACTATCAGGATTTATTTTCTAGTGCCGCCTTCGAGAAAAAATATATAACCCGGTATTTGTGAAGATTGTCTGCCTCCCGCGCTGCACCCCTTAGCGGACGCGGCCCCACCTGTGACACGCCACTTTATTTTCACTAGTATTTAAACGGCGTTCGCATTGCCGAGGCGTCAACAGTAGCAAAACATTTTTACGATTCCCAACTGCACTTTTGAGTTTAAATTTTCCTCTCCTTCTGCTTAAAAAGCCATATTAATTAGCATCTGAAATGCGCGGCAGTATTTTACCGACCGCGCGCCCCGCATTTCTCCCCCCCCCCACCCCCTTCGTCGACACATTTGTGGCCGCGTTATTTAAAGTTATTGTCAAGGCGCAGTACAAAGAGATCCTTGTTGTCTGCGAAGCGGCTTAATATTGGGAGCTGCACATGCGACTCCGAGATTTTTACAATGTAGATTTGGAAGGTAACGATTCGGCTTTATCGTGGTTTTCTGGAAGGCGTTTCTCTCTTTATTTTGCTCCTCGCAGGGAAAGACGGTGTCTAGGAAATGATCGAATTGACGGTCATATTTGTGACTGGTGAATTTATTATCCTGGTGTAGACAAGAAAGAAGAGAAAGAAAAAAGAGAAAGAAAAAAGAGAAAGAAAAAAAGAGAAAGAAAAAAAGAGAAAGAAAAAAAGAGAAAGAAAAAAAGAGAAGGAAGAGAAAGAAAGAAAGAAGAGAAAGAAGAGAAAGAAAGAAGAGAAAGAAAGAAAAGAAAGAAAGAAGAGAAAGAAAAAAATAGAAAGAAGAGAAAGAAAGAAAGAAAGAAGAGAACGAAGAGAAAGAAGAGAAAGAAGAGAAAGAAAGAAGAGAAAGAAAAAAGAGAAAGAAGAGAAAGAAGAGAAAGAAAGAAGAGAAAGAAAGAAGAGAAAGAAAAAAATAGAAAGAAAGAAGAGAAAAAAGAGAAAGAAGAGAAAGAAAGAAGAGAAAGAAGAGAAAGAAGAGAAAGAAGAGAAAGAAAGAAGAGAAAGAAAGAAGAGAATGAAAATAGAGAAAGAAAATAGAGAAAGAAAGAAGAGAAAGAAAGAAGAGAAAGACAGAAGAGAAAGACAGAAGAGAAAGAAAGAAAGAAGAGAAAGAAAGAAGAGAAATAAAGAAAGAAAGAAAGAAAGAAGAGAACGAAAGAAAGAAGAGAAAGAAAGAAAGAAGAGAAAGAAAGAAGAGAACGAAAGAAAGAAGAGAAAGAAAACAAAAGAAAGGAAAGAAGAGAACAAAAGAAAGAAAAGAAAGAAGAGAAAGAAAGAAAAGAAAGAAAGAAAGAAGAGAAAGAAAGAAGAGAAAGAAAGAAGAGAAAGACAGAAGAGAAAGAAAGAAAGAAGAGAAATAAAGAAGAGAAAGAAGAGAAAGAAGGAAGAGAAAGAAAGAAGAGAAAGAAAGAAGAGAAAGAAAGAAAAGACAGAAGAGAAAGAAAGAAAGAAGAGAAAGAAAGAAGAGAAAGAAAGAAAGAAGAGAAAGAAAGAAGAGAAAGAAAGACGAGAAAGAAAGAAAGAAGAGAAAGAAAGAAAAGAAAGAAAGAAAGAAAGAAAGAAAGAAAGAAAGAAAGAAGAGAAAGACAGAAGAGAAAGAAAGAAAGAAGAGAAAGAAAGAAGAGAAAGAAAGAAGAGAAAGAAAGAGAAAGAAGAGAAAGAAAGAAGAGAAAGAAGAGAAAGAAAGAAAGAAGAGAAAGAAAGAAAGAAAGAAAGAAAAGAAAGAAAGAAAGAAAAGAAATAAAGAAAGAAGAGAACAAAAGAAAGAAAAGAAAGAAGAGAAAGAAAGACGAGAAAGAAAGAAAGAAGAGAACAAAAGAAAGAAAGAAAGAAAGAAAAGAGAAAGAAAGAAAAGAGAAAGAAAGAAAGAAAGAAAGAAAGAAAGAAGAGAAAGAAGAGAAAGAAGAGAAAGAAAGAAGAGAAAGAAGAGAAAGAAAGAAGAAGAGAAAGAAAGAAGAGAAAGAAAGAAGAAAAAGAAAGAAAGAAAGAAAGAAAGAAAGAAAGAAAGAAAGAAAGAAAGAAAGAAAGAAAGAAAGAAGAGAAATAAAGAAAGAAAGAAAGAAATAAGAGAACGAAAGAAAGAAATAAGAGAAAGAAAAGAAAGAAGAGAGAGAAAGAAAAGAAAGAAGAGAGAGAAAGAAGAGAGAGAAAGAAGAGAGAGAAAGAAGAGAAAGAAAGAAGAGAAAGAAAGACGAGAAAGAAAGAAAGAAGAGAGCGAAAGAAAGAAATAAGAGAAAGAAAAGAAAGAAGAGAGAGAAAGAAGAGAGAGAAAGAAAGAAAGAAAGAAGAGAGAGAAAGAAAGAAGAGAAAGAAAGAAAGAAAGAAAGAAGAGAGCGAAAGAAAGAAATAAGAGAAAGAAAAGAAAGAAGAGAGAGAAAGAAGAGAGAGAAAGAAGAGAGAGAGAGCGAAAGAAAGAAATAAGAGAAAGAAAAGAAAGAAGAGAGAGAAAGAAGAGAGAGAAAGAAGAGAGAGAAAGAAGAGAAAGAAAGAAGAGAAAGAACGAAGAGAAAGAAAGAAAGAAAGAAAGAAAGAAAGAAAGAAAGAAAGAAGAGAAAGAAAAAATTGCGTGGTCGTGCGACGTGGCTCCCAAACAAAACTGATGTCCTTTTTCCCACAAATACAGCTTTCTTTTGGTGGTGTTTGATCACCTCTTTTTATTTTTTTGCGTTATAAACAAAAATAGAGTGTCAATTTTGGGGAAAAAAAAGGAATATTTTTTACTTTTTGCTATAATAAATATCCCAAAAAACAGTTTAGGCCGATACGTATTCTTCTACCTATTTTTGGTTAAAAAAAAACGCAATAAGTGTTAATTGATCGGTTTGCGCAAAGTTATAGCGTCTACAAAATAGGGGATAGTTTTATGGCATTTTTATAATTTTTGATTTTTTTTACTAGTAATGGCGGCGATCAGCGATTTGATCGTGACTGCGACATTATGGCGGACACATCGGACACTTTTTACGATAATTTGGGACCATTCACATTTATACAGCGATTAGTGCTATAAAAATGCACTGATTACTGTGTAAATTGCACTAGCAGGGAAGGGGTTAACCACTAAGGGGCGGGAGGGGGTTAAGTGTGTCCTAGGGAGTGATTCTAACTGTTGGGGGGCTGGGCTACCTGTGAAACGACAGAGATCACTGCTCCCGATGACACAGTAGATCACTGTCCTGTCACAAGGCAGAAAAGGGAAATGCCTTGTTTACATAGGCATCCCCCCATTCTGCCTCTCTGTGACACGATCGCGTGACACCAGCGAAAATTAAGTCCACGGGTCCCGCGGGCGCAGTCACGGGGAGTGCGGCACCCGCCGCATGCATTCTTAAAGGGGACGTACAGGTACGCCTGTTTGCCTACCGCTGCCATTCTGCCGATGTAAATATCGGCGTGCTGCGGTCGGCAAGTGGGTTAAATTATAGAAAAGAGAAAGGAAGGGGCACCGACCTTTGCATTACCAAAAATAATACAATTATAATAAAAATATTCCAGCAATGGTTGTACTCACATAGAGACGTGGTTAACAAGCATATCAAGGCATCAGCAATAGCGACCAGCGTCTCAGGGTCTATAGTGAGAGCCGAGGATGTTGGAGGAGCACTGCAAGGAGGCCAACGCGTTTCGAGGGAGAACCCTCTTCTTCAGAGCCAAAGCGAGATTATTCTGCCATCAGACTGAGGACATCTAGTGGCAGAAAGAAAGAAAGATAGAAGAGAAAGAAAGATAGAAGAGAAAGAAAGATAGAAGAGAAAGAAAGAAAGAAAGAAGAAAAAGAAAAGAAAAGATAAGAAGAGGAGAAGAGAAGAGAAAAAAAAGAAAAGAAAGAAGAGAAAGAAGAGAAAGAAAGAAGAGAAAGAAAGAAGAGAAAGAAAGAAAGAAAGAAAGAAAGAAAGAAAGAAAGAAAGAAAGAAAGAAAAAAAAAAGAAAGAAAGAAAGAAGAAAAAGAAAAGATAAGAAGAGGAGAAGAGAAGAGGAGAAGAGAAGAGAAAAAAAAGAAAAAGAAAGAAGAGAAAGAAGAGAAAGAAGAGAAAGAAAGAAGAGAAAGAAAGAAAGAGAAAGAAAGAAAGAGAAAGAAAGAAAGAAAGAAAGAAAGAAAGAAGAAAAAGAAAAGATAAGAAGAGGAGAAGTGAAGAGAAAAAGAAAAGAAAAAGAAAGAAGAGAAAGAAGAGAAAGAAGACAAAGAAAGAAGACAAAGAAAGAGAAAGAAAGAAAGAAGAGAAAGAAAGAAAGAAAGAAAGAAAGAAAGAAAGAAAGAAGAAAAAGAAAAAAAAAGATAAGAAGAGGAGAAGAGAAGAGAAAAAAAAGAAAAAGAAAAAAAGAAAGAAAGAAAGAAGAGAAAGAAATAAGAGAAAGAAAGAAAGAGAAAGAAAGAAAGAAAGAAAGAAAGAAAGAAAGAAAGAGAAAGAAAGAAAGAGAAAGAAAGAAAGAGAAAGAAAGAAAGAAAGAAAGAAAGAAAGAAAGAAAGAAAGAAAGAAAGAAAGAAAGAAGAAAAAGAAAAGATAAGAAGAGGAGAAGAGAAAAAGAAAAGAAAAAGAAAGAAGAGAAAGAAGAGAAAGAAGACAAAGAAAGAAGAGAAAGAAAGAAAGAAGAGAAAGAAAGAAAGAAAGAAAGAAAGAAAGAAAGAAAGAAAGAAAGAAAGAAAGAAAGAAAGAAAGAAGAAAAAAAAGATAAGAAGAGGAGAAGAGAAGAGAAAAAAAAGAAAAAGAAAAAAAGAAAGAAAGAAAGAAAGAAGAGAAAGAAGAGAAAGAAAGAAGAGAAAGAAAGAAGAGAAAGAAAGAAAGAAGAGAAAGAAAGAAGAGAAAGAAAGAAAGAAGAGAAAGAAAGAAAGAAAGAAAGAAATAAAGAAGAAAAAGAAAAGATAAGAAGAGGAGAAGAGAAGAGGAGAAGAGAAGAGAAAAAAAAAGAAAAAGAAAGAAGAGAAAGAAGAGAAAGAAAGAAAGAAGAGAAAGAAAGAAAGAAAGTAAGAAAGAAGAAAAAGAAAAGAAAAGATAAGAAGAGGAGAAGAGAAGAGGAGAAGAGAAGAGAAAAAAAAAGAAAAAAAGAAAGAAAGAAAGAAAGAAAGAAGAGAAAGAAGAGAAAGAAGAGAAAGAAGAGAAAGAAAAAAAGAAAAGAAGAGAAAGAAGAAAAAGAACAGAAAGAAAAGAAAATATAAGAAGAGGAGAAGAGAAGAAAAAAAAAGAAAAAGAAAAAAAAGAAAGAAAGAAAGAAGAGAAAGAAGAGAAAGAAAGAAAGAAGAGCAAGCTGTGTTTTTCTGCACTGAAAATGCACAGAAACGCATGCATTCGTGTGCAAAAAAATGAACTGCAAAGCCCAAAAAAAAAAAAAAGGAAACAGAAATGACCTCAAAGGAAATGCAAAAATGCTTTTAAAAATGTGATCCAACTGCATGTCATTGCACATTCAAGAACACGCGGTAAGCATTCAGTTTCTGGTGTAACGGGCCCTTTAGGTTTCCACTATTGCGACCTGAAAGTTGTGCGATTTTGATGAGACTTGAAGCAATGCCTGTAAATTCTCAAGTCGCATCAAAGTCGTAACCAAGGAGTGCAGGGACTACTCTGAAGTTGCACAGATATGAACGGTACTCATTGCAAATCACGGGGTGTGACATTAAATGCAATGTTGGAGCCCCAAGTCGCATGAAAAGTCGCACAAATGGAAACACAAAGCCGAGTGTTGCCCTCGCTCCGCACACTTAGTGAGAATCCCCATCTCAGATCAGGGGGAGAAAGAATCAGAAGTCGTAGTCCCAGTAGTCGCCCGGCACGCTCTTCTCACGTCGTCCTTTTTTTTGCCCCCGTAATTCTGGTAACTCGATGAGCCCAGACACATTCTTGGTCGTCTGCCGGCGTTTCGGCGGCTTATCTCCTGGATCGATTTTAAACACACCAAAGTGTCGTCAGTTTGCATTTTGTAAATTAAATAAAAAAGAGCGAGTTGCCCGCATCTTATTCTTTCTGCGCGGCGGGCCCATTGTCGCCGCCATGTGGCGTTGATTAAGGGGCTTGGCCCCGAGCGCCCCTCGGCTTGTCCCAGAGCCAGCAATAATTTGGTTTATGGAGATCAGATGGCCCCCGAAAAAGACGCAGCAGATTTGATGAATTTCGTACGATCTCAATCTGGGTTTACTCTTTCCTGTTGTGGCGCAGACACCCCGCGGCACGCGCGCCCTCGGCTGCCACGAGCGACAAGCGAAGGTCAATTACACTACAATAGCGCCTCTGTTCTCACCCCCTCCCCCTTCCCCCCCGCCGCCGCTGCTCCTCGGATCGCCTTTCCTATCAGAACCGAGAAGGTTGTAAACCATCCAAATTTAGACAGGAAACCGCAAAAAAAGCGAAGGTTACTTCTGTCATTAACAATAAGCCCGAGCGAGGGCGCGAGCGGCGGGCGTTGTGGTGTCGCGTTTCCAGCTGATGAATAAAGAATAAAATAAAAAATCTTGAAGGCGGATGGCGGCCGGTCGCGGGGGCATTACGCAACAATTACAGGATGGCGTTTACCTGGGGGAAGGGGGATTGGGGGCCACAGTTTTGGCTTCTGACTTTTATTTGTTCGGCGATTTCGGCGATTTGGTCGTCGGAAGTTCCTTCTGGTTCTCCGCGAAGTGAGATGTCATCGGCTTGTTGGGTGAGATTTAATGTTCTTGTATCGTTTACACCTTGCCGCGGAAATCAATCCCATCTGTGGAGCGCGCCAACGTCAAATCAGGGCTGACGGGGCGAACGCGGAACGTCCAACATCACCGAGGATTAGAAGGGACAGAGCCGAGGGGGGGGGGGGAGCCAAACCGACGCCAACCCCCCAACTAACCAAAGTCACCTTCCAGAACATTCCAAGTGACAGTTTTTTATATAGTGTGCGTTTTTGTGGTGAAGGAACATTCGTTTTCGCACCTCATTCCAAATTTTTTATATGCATATAAAAAGTACAGAACGGGGACGCAAGGGTTCTGAAAAATACAAAAGAACATAAAAAAATAATAAATAAATATGTTACATTTTATATACTTCATAACAATTAAAATATTTTTAAAAACTAAAGTGCCATCAACAGACATATCATTCTACAATAGATGCATCAACATCAACGTGTTTCGCCAAGTGATTCTCGCTTCTTCAGGACATTCAAGTATCCATTATGATTGTGTATATTATTCTTATTATTATTATCATCTGTTAAATGAATAATTTATATATTTAATATTAAAATCAATATCAACTGGCAACAGGGCAGCCATCACAAATTTCGGTGCCCCTTAAACAGATTTAAGCAGGGGCCCCTGGAGCAGACTATCGGGGAGGGGGGTGCTGACGAAAAAAAAAAAAAAACAAGTGTAATCTCTTCTCTCCTGAAGTGAGGTAATAAGCGGGGGCTGGGCCCTGACGATCATCGGGCCTCTTACAGGTGTAATGCAAAAAAACAAAAAAACAAAAGGGGGGGTGGCCGGGCCCCTTACAGGTGTAATGCAAAAAATAAATAAAAATGGGAGGGGGGCCAGTCGGGTCCCTTACAAGTGCAATAAATAAATATAAATTAAAAACAGGAGGGGGGCCAGCTGGGTCTGTAAGGGGCCCTGAGGACCATCGGGCCCCTTACAGGTGTAATGCAAATAAAAAATTTAATTAGAGGTTTTTTTATTCTTTTTCCCGGATGGAATATTTTATTAGTTTTATTTTATTAGTAATTTTTTAAGTCAAAACATTAATATTTGCCTTTGGAAAGTCCCCTCGTGGCTCCAGCAGGATATTAAGAAATAAGAATAATATAAATATATCCTAATATGTTTAAAAAATAATAATAATAAATGTATATTTATTAATATATTTAATATTTGCTAAATATATATTATATTTAATGTAATATTTACTATGATTTCATTTATAAAATATTATGGTTTTATAATCTCTAGTCTGGAATTCCTATCATTAAAACATGTAATTATATAATAATAATAATAATAATAATAATAATAATAATAATAATAAAAGTAAAATAGCCTGCTTAGGAACATCCACTCCTCCAGGCTGACCCCAAACACCAAGGCATTTTGATATTTGCATAGCTCCTCCACTGCTTGCATCAGGACTGAGGGCTCTGGAGAGGAGTACTGAGGCAGGAGGGCTGGGATGTTTTCAGGAATCCATGTACAGCCCCCTCCCTGCTGGCCCCTCCCACCAGCCATCATCAGTCTGCATTGCATAGAGAAGCACAGAGACCCAGTGATGATGTGTGATAAAAACATGTTGCCAAATATATTAAGGAATAAAAATATATATACATTTTTAATAATATGTTTAATAAATATTAAGAAAATAATAATAATACATTTATATGTCCTAATATATTTAATATTTTCTAAAATATTTATATACATATTATATTAAAATATTTATATATATATATATATATATATATATATATATATATATATATATATATATATATATATATATATATATATATATAAAATGTATATATAAATATTTTAATATAATATGTATATAAATATTTTAGAAAATATTAAATATATATGTATTATTATAATCTATTTAAGTAATATTTACTATGATTCTATTCATAATCTAATATTATGGTTTTATAATCTCTATAATATTATTAAATATTATATAATAATAATACTGTACATAATATATGAAGAAAAGGGAATCATAGCAAATATTACTTAAATATAATAAAAGATAGTGTGTGTGTGTATATATATATATATATATATATATATATTTATGTACACACACAAACACACTATCTTTTAAGTAATATAAAGTATAATTATTATATAATATTTATTAATAATAATACTATAATAGGGATTATAAATAGAATCATAGTAAATATACCTTAAATAGATTATAATAATAAAAGATAATATATATTCAGCAAATATTAAATATATTAAGAAATGTAATGCCAGCAATTATGGTCTCAAAAAAAAAAAAAAATTTTTTTGCCAATTTTGATAATTTTATTGGGGGGGGGGGGGGGGGGGTTGGCCTTCCTCTGCGACATTCAGAGATATTTCTGAGCCTCGAATACTTCACATTAGGTGCTACAAGTCCCTGTGGTGGATGGTTGTATTAGACGGTAATGGTGGCGTTCGCACTGTGACACAGCGTTTGTTGTTGTCGCTGTGAAATGCCCTGGGGTCCAGGGACGTGATAATGAGTGATTGACATGCAGACATCGGGGGCCGACACCTGCTGCTAATTTTTCCCTCTTGAGGAGTCAGAAATCTAAACACCAAACGCCATTACTACTTAATACGTCACCTAAAGACGATGGAATTAACACCTCCATAACAAGGGCGCACGGCGCATTATTCAGTGCGCTCTTCATTACACCCGTCACTTTGTAGCAAAGTCTCTCCTGGTAAGAAACCTATCTAGACCCGCCCTTCAATGAGACCCAATCATAGGAGCCCAGATCTCGGGGACTGGAAAAGTGGACATGGTCTTTAAATCTCACCGGGCCCTCCAAATCCAGACACTTTCTGGAGGTCCTAGAGGGGTCACCAGCAGGAGGAAGGAGGTCCTGATTCCTCTATATAGATCTTTATATCACTAGAGGGGTCTTCATCAGGAGAAAGGAGATCCTGATTCCTCTATATAGATCTTTATATCACTAGAGGGGTCACCAGCAGGAGGAAGGAGGTCCTGATTCCTCTATATAGATCTTTATATTACTAGAGGGGTCACCAGCATTAGGAAGGAGGTCCTGATTCCTCTATATAGATCTTTATATCACTAGAGGGATCTTCATCAGGAGGAAGGGGGTCCTGATTCCTCTATATACATTTTTATATCACTAGAGGGGTCACCAGCATTAGGAAGGAGGTCCTGATTCCTCTATATAGATCTTTATATCACTAGAGGGATCTTCATCAGGAGGAAGGGGGTCCTGATTCCTCTATATACATTTTTATATCACTAGAGGGGTCACCAGCAGGAGGAAGGAGGTCCTGATTCCTCTATATAGATCTTTATATCACTAGAGGGGTCTTCATCAGGAGGAAGGGGGTCCTGATTCCTCTATATAGATCTTTATATCACTAGAGGGGTCTTCATCAGGAGGAAGGAGGTCCTGATTCCTCTATATAGATGTTTATATCACTAGAGGGGTCTTCATCAGGGGGAAGGAGGTTCTGATTCCTCTATATAGATCTTTATATCACGGAAGGGATCACCAGCAGGAGGAAGGAGGTCCTGATTCCTCTATATAGATCTTTATATTACTAGAGGGGTCTTCATCAGGAGGAAGGGGGTCCTGATTCCTCTATCTAGATTTTTATATCACTAGAGGGGTCACCAGCAGGAGGAAGGAGGTCCTGATTCCTCTATATAGATCTTTATATCACTAGAGGGGTCTTCATCAGGAGGAAGGAGGTCCTGATTCCTCTATATAGATCTTTATATCACTAGAGGGGTCTTCATCAGGAGGAAGGAGGTCCTGATTCCTCTATATCAGGGGTGGCAAACACAAGGCCCGCGGGCCGAATCCGCGCAGCGGCCCCTGTCAGCGGGGGGATCTCTCTCATCCAATTTTTTTTTTTTCATTGCTGGTATCCACCACTAGATGTCCACGTCCAGGCAGAGACAATGTCTCCGCCAGCCGCCATTTTCTTGAAGACCGCCGCCGTCGCCACCGCTAGAGGTCCGTGGCCGGGCAGAGACAATGTCTCCGCCGGACGCCATTTTCTTGAAGAACGTTGTCGCCACCGCCAGAGGTCCGCTGCCGGGCAGAGACAATGTCTCCGCCGGCCGCCATTTTCTTGAAGACCGGAAAGAGTCTCTGCTGGTGGGGGAAGCCTGATGTAAGGGGGGGACTCGGCTGGTGGGGGACTCGGCTGGTGTAAAGGGGGGACTCGGCTGGTGTAAAGGGGGGACGCGGCTGATGTAAAGGGGGACTCCTGATGTAAAGGGGGGGACTCGGCTGATGTAAGGGGGGGGGACTTGGCTGATGTAAGGGGGGGGGACTCGGCTGATGTAAGGGGGGGACTCGGCTGATGTAAGGGGGGACTCCTGATGTAAGGGGGGGACGCCTGATGTAGGGAGGGGACTTGGCTGGTGGGGATGCCTGATGTAAGGGAGGGACTCGGCTGGTGGGGATGCCTGATGTAAGGGGGGGACTCGTCTGGTGGAGACTCCTGATGTAAAGGGGGGACTCCTGATGTAAAGGGGGGACTCCTGATGTAACGGGGGGACTCGGCTGGTGGGGATTCCTGATGTACTCCTGATGTAAAGGGGGGACTCGGCTGGTGGGGACTCCTGATGTAAATTGGGGACTCGGCTGGTGGGGACTCCTGATGTACTCCTGATGTAAAGGGGGGACTCGGCTGGTGGGGACGCCTGATGTAAAGGGGGGACTCGGCTGGTGGGGACGCTTGATGTAAAGGGGGGACTCGGCTGGTGGGGACGCCTGATGTAAAGGGGGGACTTGGCTGGTGCGGACGCCTGATGTAAAGGGGGGACTCGGCTGGTGGGGACTCCTGATGTACTCCTGATGTAAAGGGGGGACTCGGCTGGTGGGGACGCCTGATGTAAAGGGGGGACTCGGCTGGTGGGGACGCCTGATGTAAAGGGGGGACTCAGCTGGTGGGGACGCCTGATGTAAAGGGGGGATTTGGCTGGTGGGGACGCCTGATGTAAAGGGGGGACTTGGCTGGTGCGGACGCCTGATGTAAAGGGGGGACTCGGCTGGTGGGGACTCCTGATGTACTCCCGATGTAAAGGGGGGACTCGGCTGGTGGGGACTCCTGATGTAAAGGGGGGACTTGGCTGGTGGGGACGCCTGATGCAAGGAGAGACTCCGGGCGTCCACTGATTCTGCATTATGGTGAGTTGAATGATTTCATTTTATATTACAATGTAATATTAGAAATAATGTGCTTCGCACTCCTGAACCCTGCGCTGCGTCCATATGCAGCACACGAAAACTTGGAGACTGCTCAGACTGAACACTATGGTGGAGTGCAGATACAACCGGCCCATTGAGGGCAACCAAACTGCTGATGCGGTCCCCGATGAATTTGAGTTTGCCACCCCTGCTCTATATAGATGTTTATATCACTAGAGGGGTCTTCATCAGGGGGAAGGAGGTCCTGATTCCTCTATATAGATCTTTATATCATTGAAGGGGTCACCAACAGGAGGAAGGAAGTCCTGGTTCCTCTATATAGATCTTTATATCACTAGAGGGGTCACCAGCAGGAGGATAGAAGGGCCTGATTCCTCTATATAGATCTTTATATCACTAGAGTGGTCACCAGCAGGAGGAAGGAGGTCCTGATTCCTCTATATAGATCTTTATATGACTAGAGGGGTCTTCATCAGGAGGAAGGAGGTCCTGATTCCTCTATATAGATCTTTATATGACTAGAGGGGTCACCAGCAGGAGGAAGGAGGTCCTGATTCCTCTATATAGATCTTTATATCACTAGAGGGGTCTTCATCAGGGGGAAGGAGGTCCTGATTCCTCTATATAGATCTTTATATCACTAGAGGGGTCTTCATCAGGAGGAAGGAGGTCCTGATTCCTCTATATAGATCTTTATATCACTAGAGGGGTCTTCATCAGGAGGAAGGAGGTCCTGATTCCTCTATATAGATGTTTATATCACTAGAGGGGTCTTCATCGGGGGGAAGGAGGTCCTGATTCATCTATATAGATCTTTATATCACTGAAGGGGTCACCAGCAGGAGGAAGGAGGTCCTGATTCCTCTATATAGATCTTTATATCACTAGAGGGGTCTTCATCAAGAGGAAGGGGGTCCTGATTCCTCTATCTAGATTTTTATATCACTAGAGGGGTCACCAGCAGGAGGAAGGAGGTCCTAAATTCCTCTATATAGATCTTTATATCACTAGAGGGGTCTTCATCAGGAGGAAGGGGGTCCTGATTCCTCTATCTAGATTTTTATATCACTAGAGGGGTCACCAGCAGGAGGAAGGAGGTCCTGATTCCTCTATATAGATCTTTATAACACTAGAGGGGTCTTCATCAGGAGGAAGGGGGTCCTGATTCCTCTATATAGATCTTTATATCACTAGAGGGGTCTTCATCAGGAGGAAGGAGGTCCTGATTCCTCTATATAGATCTTTATATCACTAGAGGGGTCTTCATCAGGGGGAAGGAGGTCCTGATTCCTCTATATAGATCGTTATATCACTGAAGGGGTCACCAGCAGGAGGAAGGAGGTCCTGATTCCTCAATATAGATCTTTATATCACTAGAGGGGTCACCAGCAGGAGGAAGGAGGTCCTGATTCCTCTATATAGATCTTTATATCACTAGAGGGGTCACCAGCAGGAGGAAGGAGGTCCTGATTCCTCTATATAGATCTTTATATCACTAGAGGGGTCTTCATCAGGAGGAAGGAGGTCCTGATTCCACTATATAGATCTTTATATTACTAGAGGGGTCACCAGCAGGAGGAAGGAGGTCCTGATTCCTCTATATAGATCTTTATATCACTAGAGGGGTCTTCATCAGGAGAAAGGAGATCCTGATTCCTCTATATAGATCTTTATATCACTAAAGGGGTCACCAGCATTAGGAAGGAGGTCCTGATTTCTCTATATAGATCTTTATATTACTAGAGGGGTCACCAGCATTAGGAAGGAGGTCCTGATTCCTCTATATAGATCTTTATATCACTAGAGGGGTCTTCATCAGGAGGAAGGAGGTCCTGATTCCACTATATAGATCTTTATATTACTAGAGGGGTCACCAGCAGGAGGAAGGAGGTCCTGATTCCTCTATATAGATCTTTATATCACTAGAGGGGTCTTCATCAGGAGAAAGGAGATCCTGATTCCTCTATATAGATCTTTATATCACTAGAGGGGTCACCAGCAGGAGGAAGGAGGTCCTGATTCCTCTATATAGATCTTTATATCACTAGAGGGGTCACCAGCAGGAGGAAGGAGGTCCCGATTCCTCTATATAGATCTTTATATCACTAGAGGGGTCTTCATCAGGAGGAAGGAGGTCCTGATTCCACTATATTGATCTTTATATTACTAGAGGGGTCACCAGCAGGAGGAAGGAGGTCCTGATTCCTCTATATAGATCTTTATATCACTAGAGGGGTCTTCATCAGGAGGAAGGGGGTCCTGATTCCTCTATATAGATCTTTATATGACTAGAGGGGTCTTCATCAGGAGGAAGGAGGTCCTGATTCCTCTATATAGATCTTTATATGACTAGAGGGGTCACCAGCAGGAGGAAGGAGGTCCTGATTCCTCTATATAGATCTTTATATCACTAGAGGGGTCTTCATCAGGGGGAAGGAGGTCCTGATTCCTCTATATAGATCTTTATATCACTAGAGGGGTCTTCATCAGGAGGAAGGAGGTCCTGATTCCTCTATATAGATCTTTATATCACTAAAGGGGTCACCAGCAGGAGGAAGGAGGTCCCGATTCCTCTATATAGATCTTTATATCACTAGAGGGGTCACCAGCAGGAGAAAGGAGATCCTGATTCCTCTATATAGATCTTTATATCACTGAAGGGGTCACCAGCAGGAGGAAGGAGGTCCTGATTCCTCTATATAGATCTTTATATCACTAGAGGGGTCTTCATCAGGAGGAAGGAGGTCCTGATTCCACTATATAGATCTTTATATTACTAGAGGGGTCACCAGCAGGAGGAAGGAGGTCCTGGTTTCTCTATATAGATCTTTATATTACTAGAGGGGTCACCAGCATTAGGAAGGAGGTCCTGATTCCTCTATATAGATCTTTATATCACTAGAGGGGTCTTCATAAGGAGGAAGGGGGTCCTGATTCCTCTATATAGATTTTTATATCACTAGAGGGGTCACCAGCAGGAGGAAGGAGGTCCTGATTCCTCTATATAGATTTTTATATCACTAGAGGGGTCACCAGCAGGAGGAAGGAGGTCCTGATTCCTCTATATAGATCTTTATATCACTAGAGGGGTCTTCATCAGGAGGAAGGAGGTCCTGATTCCTCTATATAGATCTTTATATCACTAGAGGGGTCTTCATCAGGAGGAAGGAGGTCCTGATTCCTCTATATAGATCTTTATATCACTAAAGGGGTCACCAGCAGGAGGAAGGAGGTCCCGATTCCTCTATATAGATCTTTATATCACTAGAGGGGTCTTCATCAGGAGAAAGGAGGTCCTGATTCCTCTATATAGATCTTTATATCACTAGAGGGGTCTTCATCAGGAGGAAGGAGGTCCTGATTCCTCTATATAGATCGTTATATCACTAGAGGGGTCTTCATCAGGGGGAAGGAGGTCCTGATTCCTCTATATAGATCTTTATATCACTAGAGGGGTTACCAGCAGGAGGAAGGAGGTCCTGATTCCTCTATATAGATCTTTATATCACTAGAGGGGTCTTCATCAGGAGGAAGGTGGTCCTGATTCCTCTATATAGATCTTTATATCACTAGAGGGGTCTTCATCAGGAGGAAGGGGGTCCTGATTCCTCTATATAGAAATTTATATCACTAGAGGGGTCACCAGCAGGAGGAAGGAGTTCCTGATTTCTCTATATAGATCTTTATATCACTAGAGGGGTTACCAGCAGGAGGAAGGAGGTCCTGATTCCTCTATATAGATCTTTATATCACTAGAGGGGTCTTCATCAGAAGGAAGGTGGTCCTGATTCCTCTATATAGATCTTTATATCACTAGAGGGGTCACCAGCAGGAGGAAGGAGGTCCTGATTCCTCTATATAGATCTCTATATCACTAGAGGGGTCTTCATCAGGAGAAAGGAGATCCTGATTCCTCTATATAGATCTTTATATCACTAGAGGGGTCACCAGCAGGAGGAAGGAGGTCCTGATTCCTCTATATAGATCTCTATATCACTAGAGGGGTCTTCATCAGGAGAAAGGAGATCCTGATTCCTCTATATAGATCTTTATATCACTAGAGGGGTCACCAGCAGGAGGAAGGAGGTCCTGATTCCTCTATATAGATCTTTATATCACTAGAGGGGTCTTCATCAGGAGGAAGGAGGTCCTGATTCCTCTATATAGATCTTTATATCACTAGAGGGGTCTTCATCAGGAGGAAGGAGGTCCTGATTACTCTATATAGATCTTTATATCACTAGAGGGGTCTTCATCAGGAGGTAGGAGGTCCTGATTCCTCTATATAGATGTTTATATCACTAGAGGGGTCTTCATCAGGAGGAAGGGGGTCCTGATTCCTCTATCTAGATTTTTATATCACTAGAGGGGTCACCAGCAGGAGGAAGGAGGTCCTGATTCCTCTATATAGATCTTTATATCACTAGAGGGGTCTTCATCAGGAGGAAGGGGGTCCTGATTCCTCTATCTAGATTTTTATATCACTAGAGGGGTCACCAGCAGGAGGAAGGAGGTCCTGATTCCTCTATATAGATCTTTATATCACTAGAGGGGTCTTCATCAGGAGGAAGGAGGTCCTGATTCCTCTATATAGATCTTTATATCACTAGAGGGGTCTTCATCAGGGGGAAGGAGGTCCTGATTCCTCTATATAGAACTTTATATCACTGAAGGGGTCACCAGCAGGAGGAAGGAGGTCCTGATTCCTCTATATAGATCTTTATATCACTAGAGGGGTCACCAGCAGGAGGAAGGAGGTCCTGATTCCTCTATATAGATCTTTACATCACCAGAGGGGTCTTCATCAGGAGGAAGGAGGTCCTGATTCCACTATATAGATCTTTATATTACTAGAGGGGTCACCAGCAGGAGGAAGGAGGTCCTGATTCCTCTATATAGATCTTTATATCACTAGAGGGGTCTTCATCAGGAGAAAGGAGATCCTGATTCCTCTATATAGATCTTTATATCACTAGAGGGGTCACCAGCATTAGGAAGGAGGTCCTGATTTCTCTATATAGATCTTTATATTACTAGAGGGGTCACCAGCATTAGAAAGGAGGTCCTGATTCCTCTATATAGATCTTTATATCACTAGAGGGGTCTTCATCAGGAGGAAGGAGGTCCTGATTCCACTATATAGATCTTTATATTACTAGAGGGGTCACCAGCAGGAGGAAGGAGGTCCCGATTCCTCTATATAGATCTTTATATCACTAAAGGGGTCTTCATCAGGAGAAAGGAGATCCTGATTCCTCTATGTAGATCTTTATATCACTAGAGGGGTCTTCATCAGGAGGAAGGAGGTCCTGATTCGACTATATAGATCTTTATATTACTAGAGGGGTCACCAGCAGGAGGAAGGAGGTCCTGATTCCTCTATATAGATCTTTATATCACTAGAGGGGTCTTCATCAGGAGGAAGGGGGTCCTGATTCCTCTATCTAGATTTTTATATCACTGAAGGGGTCACCAGCAGGAGGAAGGAGGTCCTGATTCCTCTATATAGATCTTTATATCACTAGAGGGGTCACCAGCAGGAGGAAGGAGGTCCCGATTACTCTATATAGATCTTTATATCACTAGAGGGGTCACCAGCAGGAGGAAGGAGGTCCTGATTCCTCTATATAGATCTTTATATCACTAGAGGGGTCTTCATCAGGAGGAAGGAGGTCCTGATTCCACTATATAGATCTTTATATTACTAGAGGGGTCACCAGCAGGAGGAAGGAGGTCCTGATTCCTCTATATAGATCTTTATATCACTAGAGGGGTCTTCATCAGGAGAAAGGAGATCCTGATTCCTCTATATAGATCTTTAAATCACTAGAGGGGTCACCAGCATTAGGAAGGAGGTCCTGATTTCTCTATATAGATCTTTATATTACTAGAGGAGTCACCAGCATTAGGAAGGAGGTCCTGATTCCTCTATATAGATCTTTATATCACTAGAGGGGTCTTCATCAGGAGGAAGGAGGTCCTGATTCCACTATATAGATCTTTATATTACTAGAGGGGTCACCAGCAGGAGGAAGGAGGTCCTGATTCCTCTATATAGATCTTTATATCACTAGAGGGGTCTTCATCAGGAGAAAGGAGATCCTGGTTCCTCTATATAGATCTTTATATCACTAGAGGGGTCACCAGCAGGAGGAAGGAGGTCCTGATTCCTCTATATAGATCTTTATATCACTAGAGGGGTCTTCATCAGGAGGAAGGAGGTCCTGATTCCTCTATATAGATCTTTATATCACTAGAGGGGTCTTCATCAGGAGGAAGGAGGTCCTGATTCCTCTATATAGATCTTTATATCACTAAAGGGGTCACCAGCAGGAGGAAGGAGGTCCCGATTCCTCTATATAGATCTTTATATCACTAGAGGGGTCACCAGCAGGAGAAAGGAGATCCTGATTCCTCTATATAGATCTTTATATCACTGAAGGGGTCACCAGCAGGAGGAAGGAGGTCCTGATTCCTCTATATAGATCTTTATATCACTAGAGGGGTCACCAGCAGGAGGAAGGAGGTCCCGATTCCTCTATATAGATCTTTATATCACTAGAGGGGTCACCAGCAGGAGGAAGGAGGTCCTGATTCCTCTATATAGATCTTTATATCACTAGAGGGGCCTTCATCAGGAGGAAGGAGGTCCTGATTCCACTATATAGATCTTTATATTACTAGAGGGGTCACCAGCAGTAGGAAGGAGGTCCTGATTCCTCTATATAGATCTTTATATCACTAGAGGGGTCTTCATCAGGAGAAAGGAGATCCTGATTCCTCTATATAGATCTTTATATCACTAGAGGGGTCACCAGCAGGAGGAAGGAGGTCCTGGTTTCTCTATATAGATCTTTATATTACTAGAGGGGTCACCAGCATTAGGAAGGAGGTCCTGATTCCTCTATATAGATCTTTATATCACTAGAGGGGTCTTCATCAGGAGGAAGGGGGTCCTGATTCCTCTATATAGATTTTTATATCACTAGAGGGGTCACCAGCAGGAGGAAGGAGGTCCTGATTCCTCTATATACATCTTTATATCACTAGAGGGGTCTTCATCAGGAGAAAGGAGGTCCTGATTCCTCTATATAGATCTTTATATCACTAGAGGGGTCACCAGCAGAAGGAAGGAGGTCCTGATTCCTCTATATAGATCTTTATATCACTAGAGGGGTCTTCATCAGGAGGAAGGAGGTCCTGATTCCTCTATATAGATCTTTATATCACTAGAGGGGTCTTCATCAGGAGGAAGGAGGTCCTGATTCCTCTATATAGATCTTTATATCACTAGAGGGGTCACCAGCAGGAGAAAGGAGATCCTGATTCCTCTATATAGATCTTTATATCACTGAAGGGGTCACCAGCAGGAGGAAGGAGGTCCTGATTCCTCTATATAGATCTTTATATCACTAGAGGGGTCACCAGCAGGAGGAAGGAGGTCCCGATTCCTCTATATAGATCTTTATATCACTAGAGGGGTCACCAGCAGGAGGAAGGAGGTCCTGATTCCTCTATATAGATCTTTATATCACTAGAGGGGCCTTCATCAGGAGGAAGGAGGTCCTGATTCCACTATATAGATCTTTATATTACTAGAGGGGTCACCAGCAGTAGGAAGGAGGTCCTGATTCCTCTATATAGATCTTTATATCACTAGAGGGGTCTTCATCAGGAGAAAGGAGATCCTGATTCCTCTATATAGATCTTTATATCACTAGAGGGGTCACCAGCAGGAGGAAGGAGGTCCTGGTTTCTCTATATAGATCTTTATATTACTAGAGGGGTCACCAGCATTAGGAAGGAGGTCCTGATTCCTCTATATAGATCTTTATATCACTAGAGGGGTCTTCATCAGGAGGAAGGGGGTCCTGATTCCTCTATATAGATTTTTATATCACTAGAGGGGTCACCAGCAGGAGGAAGGAGGTCCTGATTCCTCTATATACATCTTTATATCACTAGAGGGGTCTTCATCAGGAGAAAGGAGGTCCTGATTCCTCTATATAGATCTTTATATCACTAGAGGGGTCACCAGCAGAAGGAAGGAGGTCCTGATTCCTCTATATAGATCTTTATATCACTAGAGGGGTCTTCATCAGGAGGAAGGAGGTCCTGATTCCTCTATATAGATCTTTATATCACTAGAGGGGTCTTCATCAGGAGGAAGGAGGTCCTGATTCCTCTATATAGATCGTTATAGCACTAGAGGGGTCTTCATCAGGGGGAAGGAGGTCCTAATTCCTCTATATAGATCTTTATATCACTAAAGGGGTCACCAGCAGGAGGAAGGAGGTCCTGATTCCTCTATATAGATCTTTATATCACTAGAGGGGTCTTCATCAGGAGGAAGGAGGTCCTGATTCCTCTATATAGATCTTTATATCACTAGAGGGGTCTTCATCAGGAGGAAGGAGGTCCTGATTCCTCTATATAGATCGTTATATCACTAGAGGGGTCTTCATCAGGTGGAAGGAGGTCCTGATTCCTCTATATAGATCTTTATATCACTAGAGGGGTCTTCATCAGGAGGAAGGTGGTCCTGATACCTCTATATAGATCTTTTTATCACTAGAGGGGTCTTCATCAGGAGGAAGGGGGTCCTGATTCCTCTATATAGAAATGTATATCACTAGAGGGGTCACCAGCAGGAGGAAGGAGTTCCTGATTTCTCTATATAGATCTTTATATCACTAGAGGGGTCTTCTTCAGGGAGAAGGAGGTCCTGATTCCTCTATACAGAGACCTAATTTAGAATGTTCTGTCCAGTTCTAGAGATCTCACTTACAAAAAGATTTTGATAAGAGATAAGTCCACAGACACGTAACAAAAATGGTGAAATGTTTGGGGGATAAAAACATATCGAGAGGAAGTTAATATTTACAGTCTGGAGGAAAAAAGGGAAAGGGGAGACATAACTGAAACCTTTAAAAATATGTTAACCACTTCAGCCCCGGACCATTTGGCTGGCCAAAACCAGGCCCCTTTTGCGATTCGGTGCTGCGTCGCTTAAACTGACAATTGCACGGTCGTGCGACGTGGTTCCCAAACCAAATCATCTTTTTTTTCCCCACAAATAGAGATTTCTTTGGTGGTATTTGATCACGTCTGCAGGTTTTATTTTTTGCGCTATAGACAAAAGAAGAGCGTAAATTTCGAGAAAAAAAAATCCAATATTTTTTACTTTTTGCTATAATAAATATCCCCAAAAAATATATAAAAGAAACGTATTTTTAGGCCAATACGTATTCTTCTACATATTTTTGGTAAAAAAAAAAAAAAATTCACAATTAGCGTTTAACGATTGTTTTGCACAGAAGGTTATAGCGTTTACAAAATTCGGGATAGTTTTATGGCGTTTTTATGAAAAAAAATGTATTAGTAATGGCGGCGATCAGTGATTTTTATCATGACTGCGACATTATGGCGGACACATAGCATACTTTTGATGCCGTTTTGGGATCATTCACTATACAGCAATCAATGCTATAAAAATGCACTGGTAACTGTAAAAATGACACTGGCAGCAAAGGGGTTAACCAGTAGGGGGGCGCTGAAGGGGTTAAGTGTGTCCTAGGGAGTGATTCTAACTATTAGGGGGCGTGGCTTGCCATGACATGTCACTGATCGCTGCTCCCGATGACAGGGAACATACGATCAGTGTCCGGTCACTAGGCAGAACAGGGAGGTGTTGTGTTTACTTCAGCTCCGTGACCCGATCGCTGGACATCGGCGGCATCGTGTCTGCGGGCACGGTCACAGAGCTCGCGTCAGGGTCGCGAGCGTGCTGACGGTGGAGTGCGTGCGGTGGGAAATTAAAGGGGACGTAAATATATACTCCCATTTGCCCAGACGTGCCATTCTGTCAACGTAAATGTTCGTGCGGCGGTCGGCAAATACATCATAAGGGGGTAAATAAGCCCCGGAAGAAGATGGAGAACTACAAGTCCCAGCAGTCTAACTACAATAACAGGCTCCAAGGTGGATGGGTGGGGATAAGGCTGATGACCTAATGGGGCGATCAATGATACAAAAAAGAATCCTAGTCACTTGGCTAGTTGGCTGGCTTACCTTACCAGCGCCAGCTCCGCTCCGCTCGGGCAGTGTGAAGTTCAGAGAACGTGCCATGTGACGTCACTTCCGGTTTTTCGTCTGTAAGACGAATGGCCAGAAGTCACAGTAGAAATGCTCCCGGCGCCCATAGAGAGGCACGGGAAGCATATCAGCGCTTTCCAATGCGCCCATAGGAAACCTAGAAGCCCTCAAATGAAGCGCCGTGTCTAGATTGCAGTGACACGTCGCTTCATAGGGCAATGGTGGTCGGCGCTCAGAGTACATTAAAAAAAAAATTTTTTTGAAGTGTATTTCTTAAAGGGACAAAAAAATATATACAGTGCAGAAAATAAGTATTTGAACACCCTGCTATTTTGCAAGTTCTCCCACTTGGAAATCATGGAGGGGTCTGAAATTGTCATTGTGGGTGCATGTCCACTGTGAGAGACATAATCCAAAAAAAAAATTCCAGAAATCACAATTTATGATTTTTTAACTATTTATTTGTATGATACAGCTGCAAAGAAGTATTTGAACACCTGTCTATCAGCTAGAATTCTGACCCTCAAAGACCTGTTAGTCTGCCTTTAAAATGTCCACCTCCACTCCATTTATTATCCTAAATTAGATGCACCTGTTTGAGGTCATTAGTTGCATAAAGACACCTGTCCACCCCATACAATCAGTAAGAATCCAACTACTAACATGGCCAAGACCAAAGAGCTGTCCAAAGACACTAGAGATGTACACCTCCACAAGGCTGGAAAGGGCTACGGGGAAATTGCCAAGCAGCTTGGTGAAAAAAGGTCCACTGTTGGAGCAATCATTAGAAAATGGAAGAAGCTAAACATGACTGTCAATCTCCCTCGGACTGGGGCTCCATGCAAAATCTCACCTCGTGGGGTCTCAATGATCCTAAGAAAGGTGAGAAATCAGCCCAGGACTACACGGGAGGAGCTGGTCAATGACCTGAAAAGAGCTGGGACCACCGTTTCCAAGGTTACTGTTGGTAATACACTAAGACGTCATGGTTTGAAATCATGCATGACACGGAAGGTTCCCCTGCTTAAACCAGCACATGTCAAGGCCCGTCTTAAGTTTGCCAATGACCATTTGGATGATCCAGAGGAGTCATGGGAGAAAGTCATGTGGTCAGATGAGACCAAAATAGAACTTTTTGGTCATAATTCCACTAACTGTGTTTGGAGGAAGAAGAATGATGAGCACCATCCCAAGAACACCGTCCCTACTGTGAAGCATGGGGGTGGTAGCATCATGCTTTGGGGGGGTTTTTCTGCACATGGGACAGGGCGACTGTACTGTATTAAGGAGAGGATGACCGGGGCCATGTATTGCGAGATTTTGGGCAACAACCTCCTTCCCTCAGTTAGAGCTTTGAAGATGGGTCGAGGCTGGGTCTTCCAACATGACAATGACCCGAATGACACACAGCCAGGATAACTAAGGAGTGGCTCTGTAAGAAGCATATCAAGGTTCTGGCGTGGCCTAGCCAGTCTCCAGACCTAAACCCAATAGAGAATCTTTGGAGGGAGCTCAAACTCTGTGTTTCTCAGTGACAGCCCAGAAACCTGACTGATCTAGAGAAGATCTGTGTGGAGGAGTGGGCCAAAATCCCTCCTCCAGTGTGTGCAAACCTGGTGAAAAACTACAAGAAACATTTGACCTCTGTAATTGCAAACAAAGGCTACTGTACCAAATATTAACATTGATTTTCTCAGGTGTTCAAATACTTCTTTGCAGCTGTATCATACAAATAAATAGTTAAAAAAATCATACATTGTGATTTCTGGAATTTTTTTTTTGATTATGTCTCTCACAGTGGACATGCACCTACGATGACAATTTCAGACCCCTCCATGATTTCCAAGTGGGAGAACTTGCAAAATAGCAGGGTGTTCAAATACTTATTTTCTGCACTGTATATATATATATATATATATTTTTTTTATGCCTACAGGAGGGGGGGCGGCGCCCGGGCGCCCCTATGGGCGGGCCGCCACTGGAGTCATCAATGGGTACAGTGGTGACAAAGGGCACAGAGGCAACAATTAAAGGGCACAGTGACATGCATAGTGGCAACAATGGGCACAGTGGTGACAATTAAAGGGCACATTTGTGACAATTGGCACAGTGACTGCGTTTGATGGCATGGCACAGTGGCGACAATGGGCACAGTGGCAACAATTAAAGGGCACAGTGACATGCACAGTGGCAACAATGGGCACAGTGGCGACAATTGGCACAGTGGCGACAATTGAGGGGCACAGCGACTGCGTTTGATGGGGACAGTGAGTCTGCAATTTTTTTCTTTTTTTTTTTCCGTTTGCGCCCCCCCAAAAATCTTGAGCACCAGCCGCCACTGAGTCAGACAGTCAACATTAAATGGCTTCAAATATGCCCGGGACACACATAGATCTATAGCCAGACAACGAGGTTAATAAAAAAAAAAATACAAACAAAAAACAAGCCAAAATAAAATAAAATCGGACTCGACAGATTCGTCTTTTTTTGCCATTGCGTTTCTCTCATTTCTGTTGTGTTTCGGGGGAGATCGCAGATCCTCCGCAGTAGTGTAATACTTCCCCGCGTCGTTATGTTGTCGGTGATCTTTGGTCCCATATAGACCTTCGATGTATCAAGTGATACATTTCCCGCCCCCCTGGACCCCCCGATGAAAAACAATCAGTCAGCATTTCTTTCCCCCGATCTGACTTGTGAAGAGAAGTGATAATTAATCAGGTGACGGGTTTTAACATTTTCACCTTTTATGAAATCCGTCACTTTGTGTCTCTTATTAAATTTGGCCCAGAGTGACAGTCAGAGGTGTGTGACACCGAGAGGGGGGAGTGTCAGCCGGGGCATCAAGAGGGAAATCATTACATTCATTACAAATCAATCATGAGAATTTTTTTTTTTACAAAACTGACATTTCTAGTGCGACGGCGACCCGGAGAATCAGACTGATGACCCCCCGATATCTTCTAAATTGGGGGCCCTGCAAAGTGTGGGGGCCATTGCCAGGACAGGTCACATCGGTAATATGGCTACTTGGGCAGAAACGGAACCCTGTGTCTCAGGATCTGCTTTCCACAAAATCCACCCCCACCACCAGGGGCAACTTTGGCCAATTCTGTTAAAGTGGGGTAAATAATCTCTACACTTCTGCAGCACCAGCAAACTTCTGCACCACCAGCGACCCCTTAAACTCCTGCGGCACCAGCAACTGATTTCAGTCATGTCACCAGCGACCCCCTGCATGCCTGCACCAACCCCCTGCATGACTGCACCAACAGCAACCCCCTGCACCAACAGCATCTCCCTGCATGCCTGCACCAACAGCAACCCCTGCACCAACAGCAACCCCCTGCATGACTGCACCAACAGCAACCCCTGCACCAACAGCAACCCCCTGCATGCCTGCACCAACAGCAACCACCTGCACCAACAGCATCTCCCTGCATGCCAGCACCAACAGCAACCCCTGCACCAACAGCAACCCCTGCACACCTGCACCAACAGCAACCCCCTGCATGCCTGCACCAACAGCAACCCCTGCACCAACAGCAACCCCCTGCATGGCTGCACCAACAGCAACCCCTGCACCAACAGCAACCCCCTGCATGCCTGCACCAACAGCAACCCCCTGCATGCCTGCACCAACAGCAACCCCCTGCATGACTGCACCAACAGCAACCCCCTGCATGCCTGCACCAACAGCAACCCCCTGCATGCCTGCACCAACAGCAACCCCCTGCATGCCTGCACCAACAGCAACCCCTTGCATGCCTGCACCAACAGCAACCCCTGCACCAACCGCAACCCCCTGCACACCTGCACCAACAGCAACCCCTGCACCAACAGCAACCCCCTGCACGCCTGCACCAACAGCAACCCCTGCACCAACAGCAACCCCCTGCACGCCTGCACCAACAGCAATCCCCTGCAACAACAGCGACCCCTGCACGCCTGCACAAACAGCGACCCCCTGCACGCCTGCACCAACAACAACCCCCTGCAACAACAACGACCACCTGCACCAACAGTGACCCCCTGGCAGGGTTGCCACCTTTTCTTCAAGCCAAACACGAACACTTTCAGCATTTTTTTTTGGGGGGGAGGGTTTACGATATAAGATTGTAAAAGACGTATGACACTTTTGGTGGCCTGAAAGAGAGTAATAATGTGGCGCGTAGTTCCCCGCAGCAAACGGTGCGCGTGGCTGAATTGTGAGTGTTCTGGATGGAATGCAGGGGTCGGATATGTCCTGTGGAGAGAGCTATTGCTAGCAGGGGTGGGGAGAGTTAGATATGTGCTGGGGAGCAGTGGTGGCTGGTGCTCAACATTTTTGGCGGTGTGCAATAAAACTGAAAAATTCAGAACAAAACCTCCATAAATTGCAGCCTCACTGTGCCATCAGTTGCAGCCACTTTGTTCCATAAGATGTAGCCACTGTGCCCCATGAAATGCAGCCCCTGTGCCCATC
Organism: Rana kukunoris; assembly: GCA_029574335.1. NCBI lineage: Eukaryota > Metazoa > Chordata > Amphibia > Anura > Ranidae > Rana > Rana kukunoris. The sequence continues at coordinate 175,165 of JAJQKJ010002661.1, forward strand.
ATATGCAGCTAGAGTTGCCACCTCATCCCTTTAAAACAGAACACATATTAATTAAACAGGTTCTGAGGCTAATTTAATGCAGGTAAAGCACCAAGTGAGTTTAATTACCACCTTAATTAGCCACAGAACCTGTGTAATTAATATGTGTTCTGTTTTAAAGGGATGAGGTGGCAACTCTATATGCAGCCCCTGTGCCCCTCATATGCAACCCCTGTGCCTATCATATGCAGCATGTGTCCATCATATGCAGCATGTGTCCATCATATGCAGCCACTGTGCCCATCATATGCAGCCACTGTGCCCATCATATGCAGCCACTGTGCCCATCATATGCAGCCACTGTGCCCATCATATGCAGCCACTGTGCCCATCATATGCAGCCTGTGTCCATCATATGCAGCCTGTGTCCATAATATGCAGCCTGTGTCCATCATATGCAGCCTGTGTCCATCATATGCAGCCTGTGCCCATCATATGCAGCCTGTGTTTATCATATGCAGCATGTGCCCATCATATGCAGCCTGTGCCCATCATATGCAGCCTGTGTCCATCATATGCAGCATGTGCCCATCATATGCAGCATGTGCCCATCTTATGCAGCCTGTGCCCATCTTATGCAGCCTTTGCCCATCTTATGCAGCCTGTGCTCATCGTATGCAGCATGTGTCCATCATATACAGCCTGTGTCCATCATATGCAGCCTGTGCCCATCATATACAGCCTGTGTCCATCATATGCAGCCTGTGCCCATCTTATGCAGCATGTGTCCATCATATGCAGCCTGTGCCCATCATATGCAGCCTGTGCCCATCATATGCAGCCTGTGCCCATCATATGCAGCATGTGCCCATCACATGCCCATAATATTCAGACTCTGTGCCCACCATATGCAACCTGTGCCCATCATATGCAGCCTCTGTGCTAGGGTTGCCACCTCATCCCTTTAAACCCGAACACATATGAATTACACAGGTTCTGAGGCTAATTTAATGCAGATAAGGCACCAAGTAAATTTAATTACCACCTTAATCAGCCAAAGAACCTGTGTAATTCATATGTGTTCGGGTTTAAAGGGATGAGGTGGCAACCCTACTCCGTGTCCATCATATTAAGCCTCCGTGTCCATCATACAGCCTCTGTGCCCATCATATCCAGCCTGTGCCCATCATATGCAGCCTGTGCCCATCATATGCAGCCTGTGCCCATATGTGCTGGGGGGTGGTTTGTGAGAGAAGAGGGCCAGTGCAGGGGTGAGGGGTAGAAGGGGTAGGATATGTGCTGGGGTGCTTTAGGAAGGCGGAGAGATAGAGCTTGAAACGGCCTGTGCCCATCTTATGCAGCATGTGTCCATCATATACAGCCTGTGCCCATTATTTACAGCCTGTGCCCATCTTATGCAGCCTGTGTCCATCAAATACAGCCTGTGCCCATCATATGCAGCCTGTGCCCATCATATGCAGCCTGTGTCCATCATATACAGCCTGTGCCCATTTAAAATCCAATCCACACCTCCCTGCCAAAGCCCCCAGTACATATCCTCCTAATCCCTCTATCACTACACATATATTCTACCATGTCCTCCTTTCCAGCCGCTCTCTCCCCTTCCCCAGTCCATCTACACAGTATAGAAAACGTTTTACAGACCTGACCTGAGATCAGCGGTGTCCCTGCTCCCCCCTCCTCCTCATGTGTATACAGAGCAGAGACTCCTGCACCAACTCCCTGCAAGACTGCAACACCAGCAACCCCCTGCACCAACAGCAACCCCCTGCACGCCTGCAACCAACAGCGACCCCCTGCATGCCTACACCAAAAGCAACCCCTTGCACGCCTGCACCAACAGCGGCCTGCACCAACTTCCTGCATGACTGCAACACCAGCAACCCCCTGCACCAACAGCGACCCCCTGCACGCCTGCACCAACAATGGCCCCCTGCACGCCTGCACCAACTCCCTGCATGACTGCACCAACAGCAACCCCTGCACCAACAGCGACCCCTGCATGCCTGCACCAACTCCCTGCATGACTGCACCAACAGCAACCCCTGCACCAACAGCGACCCCCTGCACGCCTGCACCAACAGCGACCCCCTGCATGCCTGCACCAACAGCAACCCCTGCAACAACAGCGACCCCCTGCACACCTGCACCAACAGCGACCCCCTGCACACCTGCACCGACAACAACCCCCTGCAACAACAGCGACCCCCTGCACCAACAGTGACCCCCTGCACGCCTGCACCAACTCCCTGCATGACTGCAACAACAGCAACCCCTGCACCAACAGCGACCCCCTGCACGTCTGCACCAACAGCGGCCTCTGCATGCCTGCACCAACAGCAACCCCTGCAACAACAGCGACCCCCTGCAACAACAGCGACCCCCTGCACCAACAGCGACCCCCTGCACCAACAGCGACCCCCGGCACACCTGCACCAACAGCGACCCCCTGCACACCTGCACCAACAGCGACCCCCTGCAACAACAGCGACCCCCTGCACCAACAGCTACCCCCTGCACACCTGCACCAACAGTGACCCCCTGCACGCCTGCACCAACAGCGGCCTCTGCATGCCTGCACCAACAGGAACCCCTGCAACAACAGCGACCCCCTGCACACCTGCACCAACAGCGACCCCCTGCAACAACAGCGACCCCCTGCACCAACAGCGACCCCCGGCACACCTGCACCAACAGCGACCCCCGGCACACCTGCACCAACAGCGACCCCCTGCAACAACAGCGACCCCCTGCACCAACAGCTACCCCCTGCACACCTGCACCAACAGTGACCCCCTGCACACCTGCACCAACAGTGACCCCCTGCACGCCTGCACCAACTCCCTGCATGACTGCAACAACAGCAACCCCTGCACCAACAGCGACCCCCTGCACGCCTCCACCAACAGCGACCCCTTGCACGCCTGCACCAACAGCGACCCCCTGCACGCCTGCACCAACTCCCTGCATGACTGCACGAACAGCGACCCCCTGCATGCCTGCACCAACAGCGACCTCTGCATGCCTGCACCAACAGCGACCCCTGCACCAACAGCGACCCCCTGCATGCCTGCACCAACAGCGACCCCTGCATGCCTGCACCAACAGAAACCCATTGCACTCCTGTGCCAACAGTGACCCTCCTGCACTACCAGGTGGGAGGAGGGGAATTCAGATTAGATTGTTCAATATTATTTTTCTGGAGGGGGAGTATTCTTGCTGACATGGGGGGGTTATTTACGAAAGGCAAAGCACACTTGAAATTGCAATTGGAAGTTCAGTCGCTGTAAATCTGAGGGGAAGACCTGAACTGAGGGGAAGCTCTGCTGATTTTATCATCCAATCATGTGGAAGCTAAAAATGCTGTTTTTATTGTCCTTGCACCTCCCCCTCGGATCTCCAGAGACGGCACTTCCAAGGGCACTTGTAGTGTAAAGTGGATTTGCCTTTACGTAAATAACCCTCCACTGTGTCATACACCTTGGGGGAGGGGCACAGTTTGGCACGGTCACCGTGACCCCGGGCACCACATGACCTGGACCCACCACTGGGTCTGGCTGCAATCCATAAAATGGTGGCACTACAGACGTTCCTGTAATAAGTAAATAGCGGTGCAGTGGAGCCGGCGCTGAACCCGATTCGCCATCTTTGTATCTCTCTATCAGTTACAATGTAATTATAATACTGGAGATGAGAACATTACTTACAGATCCGGGAGCAGATCGGATCCTGCCGGGATAATCTCCTGTGTTTAGTTCACTTCACCAGACACAAGCTGAACAGGAGGAGACTGGTTGCAGCACCTGTGCACACCTCACCCCTCACCCACCCAGGACTCAGTCAGTGGAAATGGGCAGAAAAGGAAATGTCCGCCCAAAATATCAGCCAGACCAGGGCCACCATCAGGAATTTTGGGGCCCCTTACACAACTTCAGGCATGGGCCCCCTGGAGCAGAGAACCGGGGTGGGACTGCCTCCGCTGCCACAAATTGAGAAGCGGGGAGGAGTGTTGCGAGTTTAGAAGCGGGGGAGGGGGATGCCACGAATCGAGAAGCAGGGGGGGGGGCTGAAGAAAAAAAAAAGGGGGACCCATCCGGGCACCTTAGAGGTCGGGGGCTTTGGGTGCTGACGAAAAAATAAATAAGTAAATAAATAAAAAAGGGGATGCCATCTGGATCCGCCCTATAGGCTCACTAAGCAAGCCACTTAGGGCCCCGCAAAGCTGTGAAGGGCCCCCCAAATTACTAGAGGCCCCACCTGGTGAGAAGTAATTTTCGGCCCCTCGTCCCGCTTCTCAACTCGCTGGCTGCATGGGAGAAGAGGTAAGAAGTCAGCGCCCCACTTCTCACTTTAATGTAAGATGTCATTTCCGACAGCAGAACACCCCCCCCCCCCCCTGCTTCTCAACTTTAATGCGACATGTCATTTTGCTTAGGGCCCCAGGGAGGTCAGGATCGGCACTGCTGGGGACCACCGGGCCCCTTAGAGGTCTGGGGGGGGGGCTTTGGGTGCTACTGAAAAAAAAGGGGGATGTCACCCGGGCGGCCGGGCCCCTTACAGGTGTACTGCCTGTACCCCCTCATGGCGGCCCTGAGCCAGAAACACTGCCTTTTCAGGGGACGGTCACTACTGCTAGGTACACGGGGGAAGTTGTTTTTCATGCAACCCAAAAATAAATGACGTACCAACTAAGCGAAGTTAGTGCGGCAAACTCCCCCCCCCCGTATGCAAATGACAATTTTGAAAGAAATACAATATATTTTTTTACTTTCTGCTAAAAAACATCCAATAAAAAATTAAAAAAAAATAATTTCTTCATCAATTTCTGCCAATAAATAAATATTGATCGGTTTGCGCCAAAAAGTTTTTGCGTCTATAAACTACGGGATATTTACTGGAATTTTTATTTATTTCTCTCTTGTTTTCTTTTTACTAGTAATGGCGGCGATCAGCGACTGCAGTATTTCGGCAGACAAATCGGACACCTAACTATCGCTTTTGACACTTTGTTGGAACCAGTGACACTAATACAGAGATCATTGCTAAAACTATGCACTGTCACTGTACTAAGAATGACACTGGCTGGGAAGGGGTTAAACATCAGGGTGTGATTAAAGGGTTAACTGTGTGCCTAGCCAGTAATTTTGTGTATTGTGGGGGACAGTGGCGACTGGTGCTTTATTTTTTTTGGGGGGTGGGCAGCAAACAATCAATTTAAACCCCGCCCTCATGGTCGGTCGGATGAATCGCCTGCACCCCCCCTCCCTCCGGTCACCAGCACCGCACCTACCCCATCTAGCTCGGGGGCAGGGCTTCCTCTGGGCGACCCCTTCACTTAGTTTCATGGCGGCTTCCCCTGCGTCTCCTCCCCCTCTACCCCTTCACCTCCAATACGAATGCTTCTCCTCCCTTTTTTCTCCTCCCCCTCCTCTCCTCTGGGCGGCGCCTTCACTTGGCTTCACGGCGGCTTCACCTGCGTCTCCTCCTCCTCTAACCCTTCACCTCCAATATGAACGCTTCTCCTCCCCCTTTTCTCATCCCCCCCTTCTCTCCTCTGGGCGGTGCCTTCACTTGGCTTCAAAGCCGCTTCCCCTGCGTCTCCTCCCCTCTACCCATTCACCTCCAATACGAACGCTTCTCCTCTCCCTTCTCTCCTCCCCCTTTTTTCCTCCCCATCTACCCCTTCACCTCCAATATGAACGCTTCTTCTCCCCCTCCTCTGCCCCCTGGCGGCACCTACACTTGGCTTCACAGCGGCTTCCCCTGCGTCTCCTCCCCCCTCTACCCCTTCACCTCCAATACGAACTCTTCTCCTCCCCCTTTTCTCCTACCCCTCCTTTCCTCTGGGCGGCACATTCACTTGGCTTCAAGGCGGCTTCCCCTGCGGCTCCTCCCCCTCTAACTCTTCTCCTCCAATACGAATGCTTTTCCTCCCCCTTCTCCTCCCCCTTCTCCTCCCCCTCCCCCTCCTCCTCCCCCTCCTCTCCTCTGAGAGGAGAATCAGGAAGACAATAGTGAATGTTCATTTGCTATCGTCACATAACTGGGCAGGCTCAAGCGTAGTGCTCTGCGCCCCAAGCCCACCCTTTTTTAAGCCAAGTAGAGCCTCAGGCTCTAGTCATGTGCTTTAAAAAAAAAACGAATTGGAATCCATGTGTCCGGCACCCCGCATATAGATTAGGCAGTGGCGGCTGGCAGCAACAAACCCCCCCCCCCAGGCCGCTGGTGGAGCGGCACTAGCACAACTTCCCCTACCTCCCCGCAGTGCGGCATGTCACCGCACTAACACCCCCCACCTGCTGTCCTTACCCTGAATGCGGGCGGTGAGGGCAGCGGTCGGAGGTGATGCGGCCATCTTCCCGTGCGGTCGCCCCGGTCCTTAAGCCTGGTGGGCCCGGGGGGGAAGCTGCTCCGGTGTCCTCTCCTGGAGCAGCTTCTGAGGTTTGTGTCTTCTCTGCTCCACACGGCGCTAGGCATCCAATAGGAACGCTTCATGTTTTGGCCAATCAGGAAAAGTGTTTCATGCCTGCTTCCTGATTGGCAACATACCTGAGTGGGCTTCCGGACACATTCTCAGCATCCTGAGCCCACCCAATTTCGAAGCCTATTGGAGCCTCTGGCTCTAATCAGTACTCTAATAAAAAAAAGCTTCTGTAATTTATGGGCCCAGTGCCCCCAAAGGGGCCGGCTACGTGAATAGGGGGCAGCCGTGGCGGACAGTGCAGCCATCACAAATTTTGGGGCCCCTTCCCTTACACAGCTTTGGGCAGGGCCCCCCTGGAGCAGAGAAACAGGGGGGGGGGGCTCCTCTCTCCTGCCTCAAGATGATAAGCGGGAGGGGGGGCTTGTGGTAATGAAAGTGTCATCTCTTATCTTCTCTCTCCTGCCGCGAGTTGCTAAAATCAGACAGAAAAAGACAGACCCTGCTGCGAGTTTCTAAAAGTGGGGTGTTAAACGAAAAAAAAAAAAGGGGGGGGCGACCGGGCCCCTGAGGACCATCAGGCCCCTTACGGGTGTAATGCCTGTACCACCCTGGTGGCACACGTGGGTAGATTTATGAATCTATCCCCTGCATATAGAGGTAGGGTCGCCACCTTTTCTACAAGCCAAACCCCAACACTTTAGGGGCCCGGGACAGCTTTGGGTGCCCCAAGGAGAGAAGTAATGTGGTGCGTATATCGTGTCGCAGCGAACAGTGGGTGTGGCCTAATTGCTCCCTGCCTCCCCCAGTGATGCCGAACCTGCCCCCAGACAGCCACTACCAGCTCCCGGATGGCAACAGATTTGTGTGTGACTACAGTGGAACCTCGGATTGCAATTAACGCGATTAACGAGCGTTTCGCAATACCAGCGCTGTGTATTTTTTTTTGAAAAACTAGCAGGATTCAAGCCAAAGCAGTGTGCAGTACCGTGTTTGGCCTGGGATGGGGGGCGCCGGAGCCAAGCAGAGCAGAGCCGAGTGGCGCGGAGCCGATCGGAGCCGTTCCTGAGCCTTTTTGGGGCTTTACTAGTTCAGTTGAGCTGCCCCCTTTACGCGTGTTTCCGAGGCTCTCTGTCCCCCCCACATCTGGTCACATGCGGTATTGCATGCCATTTGAAGTCAATGCGGAACTATTCATTTCCATTTCCATTGGCTTCTATGGGGAAACTCCCTATGATATGCGAGTGCTTTGGATTACAAGCATTCTCCTGGAACGGATTATACTCGTAATCTGAGGTTCCCCCAGGGCCGTCTTAATAGCATCATGGGCCCCTGGGCAAAGTAATGCTCTGGGGCCCCTACAATGATGACAGTGCAGGTAAACAGACATTAAGTAGGTAGGAGGCAGACTGCCTCCCCTTTGCATCTATCACTCTCAGTGCCATCATGGGGCCCCCAATTTCGGGGCAGCGTGGGCTCAAGGACCAGCTGCTTTGGTGAAAGTGCAGGGGCCCCCCATGCCGCTAGAGCCCATTGGGCAGTGCCCAGCTGTGCTCTCTCATTAAGACAGCCCAGGGTTCCACTGTATCTTGTTTTTGGGGGGGGAGCCACAGCCCCCAGGTTTGAACAACGTGTCCGGATTTCAGTTCGCCTGAAACCCGGACACAAGATTCGAAACCCGGAATGTCCGGGGGAAAATCCTGGACAGGTGGCAAACCTATATAAGTGGGGGGGTGGAGAGAGGGGGTGGAGCCCGGGCGCCCACTGAGATTAGGGGCACACGGATTTCTCTACCCGCGGACATCCACTTGGGATTTCAGAAAGAAGCTTAAGCCCCACCTCTTCTGAAGACGCATGGCTGCAAAAGCGCCTCGAGTCGATTTAGTTTGCGTTTGTAGCGCTATACAAGTTTCTCATTCATTCATTTGGGGGGCGGCGCCCTGTATGGACAGGTCCCACTGGTGGGGGAGGTGCTGTGAAGTGGGGATCAAGTACCTACACGTGATCCTGTGCAGTGCGGCCGCCCTGCAGCAGTAAAAGTCTGCTATAGGACGGTCCGGTCAGCAACTGGGTAAGACCTGAAAGCTGATTGGTTCCTACGCAGAGCTGCGTCATATTCCCCCCCCCCCTCCCTCGCTGTTCTCGGCATTGTCTCCTGCGAGGTGATCGCCCGATTTTTTTTTTGTATTTCCCTGACAATGTGCTTTTCATCCGCTTAATTCTCCTGCAGAAAAACATTCAATCCATTAATCATCCGACGCGCCGCTCTGTCTAAATATTGATGCGAGCGCTGACACCTCTGTCATTATATTAAATGGGTCTTATTACAGCGAACGTATTAATTGTCTCCTGACAGCGATCCCGACACCGGGGAAACCTCTCAACGTTCTGCGGAGAGATCGCAGCCGCCTAACGCCGCGAGGGAAGTCGCCCCCCCCCCCTGCTGGGAGGGGACGGGGGCTCTGGGTCACCAATTTTAGGAGTTGGGGTCAGTTTGAAGCGGCCTTCACTTGTCTGATACCTGTGCGCTTTTTGGAGTGTGGTGTTTGTTTTTTCTTCCTCTTCATGTGAGTACATTGAGAGGAAACGCACACGCTCCACACAACACCCTTTCAGTGTGAGTCACCAGAGTCCATCGAGATGGGGATCTAGAGTGGGACCCTGAGCTCTCTCTGAAAGTGGCTCCATCTAGGCCATTCCCTCTGACACGTTTCCCCATGGCCACAGGGCTTAGTCTTGTGGGTGGGATGAAACGCGTTGTGCATACATTGATCTGGAACAGGCCCACTCCACACAACACCCTTTCAGTGTGAGTCACCAGAGTCCATCGAGATGGGGACCTGAAGTGGCACCCTAAGCACTCACTGAAAATGTCTTTAGCCTGGCTCCTTCCAGGCCATGCCCTTTGACATGTTTCTCCCTGGTCACAGAGATTAGTTTTGTGGGTGGGTTGAAACGCGTTGTGCGTACATTGAGCTGCAACAGGCCCACTCCACACCGACACCCTTTCAGTGTGAGTCACCAGAGTCCATCGAGATGGGGACCTAGAGTGGCACCCTCAGCTCTCTCTGAAAGTGGCGTCAGCCTGGCTCCATCCAGGCCATGCCCTCTCACAGGCCACAGGGCTAAGTCTTGTGGGTGGGATGAAACGCGTTGTTTGTACATTGATCCGGGACCAGCCCACTCCACACCGACACCCTTTCAGTGTGAGTCACCAGAGTCAATCGAGATGGTTACCTGAACTGGCACCCAAAGCACTCTCTGAAAATGGCTTCAGCCTGGCTCCTTCCCCGCCATGCCTTTCAACAGGTTTCCCCCTGGTCACAGAGCTAAGTCTTGTGGGTGGGATGAAACACGATTTGCGTACATTGATCCGGGACAATCCCACTTCACACCGACACCCTTTTAGTGTTTTTTTTTTAGTTGGAGAAAACCACGTCTCCTTGCCGCGTTTTGGGCACCATTACCAATTCCAGACCATGCCCTCCGACAGGTTTCGCCCTGACCACAGAGCTTAGTCTTGTGGGTGGGATGAAACGCGTTGTGCGTACATAGAGCCGGGACAATCCCACTTTTAGTGTTTTTTCTTTGCTCGGAAAAAATATGTCTTGGGTGCCATTACCAATGAATGGACACTAGTTTTTTTTTTTTGCCCGTTTCGTGAATGCGCTGTAAATTTGTTCACAAAACGCGATGTTGGAACAGGGGCCCTATACGGCTTTTCCCACGCGTTTGATAACAGTAAATCAGACGCCGCGGATTGCAAACCCACCATTCATGAATGCCGCGACTCAATCCATTCTTGGAGATTCCAATCCAAGAAGAATAATTTGCGTTGCGGTGAAACCATCGCGCTCCTAACGAGGAATCAAACGTTGCGTATGTTTTATTTAACGAGAACTCACAGCGAGGGTTTCTTTACAAGCGCGGTGTGTCGAAAACGTCTTAACTGGATTTGAAGGAAGACAATGGGATCACAATAAACATAATCTGCAATTTGTTCGCTGGCAGGGAAGTGCGCGGCGCGAGCGTTTCATCAATCTTCCTCCTCGCTGAACTCCTCGCGCTATTATCTACTCTGCTTGGCTGCTAATTCTTCCTTATTGAAACACTTTAATATATAGCGCGGGAAAACGCTGCGAGGAACGCCGCCACTTTTTAGATAAAGGAAGAAGAATATTAAATTGATTAGGCCGGCTGCGTGGGAATTATTTAATAAAGTTGCGTTCGCCGAGGGCGGAGACGGGGGCAGGAGGTCGCCCTGCAAGCAAACGGACGACCTAATTAGGAACCTGCCATCTTTTTACTTGAAGTATTTAGCGAGAAACGCAGAGAAAATGACGAATATTTTTAGTAAATAACGCTTCTTCAGTTCAGTACTTTAAAAGAGCGACCCGGGAGCAACGGCACGGCGCCCCCTCCTGGCCAAATGATTGAAAAGAATGGATGTTGGTGCATTAGGGTAGGATAACCATTAAAACCACGACCATAGGGCTTGTTCTTGTGTGAGTTTGGGGGGGGGGTTGGGGGGGTGGTCAAACCACACAGTTGAGCCACACTTTTGCTTGCCCTTTATTGCTTTAGTGCTGTGATGTCAGACCTCTGCTTCCCCATAGAGAGGAAGGCTCTTTGTCAGTTAGGCAGAGGGAGCAGCTGGGAGCATGGGCGACCACAGAACTTTTTTCGGGGGGGGGGGGCATCATTTTAAGGTCACCCATGCTCTGCCCACTTTTGACAATATCATGAAGGGGAAGGGCTTTCCTTGGTGTCAGTGGGAGGAATAGTGTCCCATCATTGGTGTCAGTGGGAGGAATAGTATCCCATCATTGGTGTCAGTGGGAGGAATAGTGTCCCATCATTGTGTCAGTGGGAGGAATAGTGTCCCATCCACCATTGGAGCACAGGTGTGTAAGGAGGAGGGTGTGTCTGGAGCTGCTCCCTGAGATCCGTGTGAGAAGGGAGTCGCCTGAAAAACTATCCCAGCTCTCCTGGCCCCTTTCTGGGGAAGCCATGGAGGGCGGCGGGTCCTCCCCTGCTGGAGGTTCTCAGCCACCTCCTGGTTCATCTGCTGGCATGCCTGCCTCTCTACAAGCCTCAGCTGGTGATCTCTCTGCCCCTGGTGAGGATGAAGGATCGGCGGCCATTCGGGAGCGAGTGGTGGCCGGGATAAAAGTCCTGAACAGGGAGAGGGATAAGCTTTACAAGCTACGTGCGGAGCTGAAGCGCCTGAGGAAGCATCGTGAAGGCTTACATAGCCTGAAACGCGGATCCATGGATCCAGAGATCCAATTGGCCAAGGTCCGTGTGGACCATCAGGAAATCATCGTGGCCATTATGGAAGGAAGGGATGGTCCTTTCAAGGAGAAGTTCTCTAACGAGAGGAGGTTTGCAAAGGTGACCAAGATGGAGGTGGAGGAGGAGACCCCCGTTTCTGATCCCCTGACCCCCCAAGGAGAGGTAAGCACCCCCATGCCTTCACAGGACTCAGGAGGCATGCTGAGGGTAACCCAGGGAATGGAGTCTCCTGTGCGGGGGGATCAGATGGTTTTTAATGAGGAGGACATAACTGATGATGTACCTGATAGAGTGAAGCCAGCTAAGCCACGTGTTGTGGATAAGACTGTGTATGTTCCATCTGTGACTGTGCCCAATAATAAGACTGTTTGCAGCAATGATGTGACTGCTGAGGCTGCAATGCAGCAAGAGACACATTTAAAAAATGACATTCCTGTGAAGGAACTGCAAGTCCCAGCAGAACCCATTAACCCCCCTGCTGCTGAGACCAGAGCTGATTGCCCCACTGCTGCTGAGGGCTCTACAGTGCAGCATCAGGAGACAGCTGGTACTGCAGCAGCAACAGTGACTGTTCCTGATGAAAATGTGACTTCAGTGTGGGGCATTGGCCCGGACAAACCTTCCTTTGCTCAGGTGGTGCGCTCTGCCCCTGGTAGCTCCGCCCCCAAGCAGGGTTTTCCTCTGCGGGCTACCACCTTCAGCACCCCGGGATCTGGTCTGGGGTCTCTGGCTTCTGCTGGGGGTCCCAGACGCAATGTCGTTATCCTGAAATGGGAAGGTGGTGCAGTCCCCCCTGCAAGGCGTGCAGTGGTGGATTTAATCCTAGAGATGGGTTTTGGGGTTAACGATCTCTATGCTTTTATACATGTGTCAGGGACGCGGGATTATATAGTCAGTTTCACCAAGCCAGAGGGTCTTGACCTGTTCTGGGAGAGATATGAGGCCCGGTGCAGGTCAAGACCCGAATGGGAAAGTCTGGCCCCAGTTGCGATTTCGCAGCGATCAACGGTGAAAAAGATCACTATCATTCTCACCAATGAGAGCGTCCCTGCCCGGGATCTGGAGGTTTGGTTGAGGAACTATGGGGAGGTTTTGACCAAACCTAATAAAATCCTTGATGAGCGTAACATCTGGACTGGGGGATGGTCGGTAACAGTCAGGTTGGCCAGGGATGGGAATGTTGTCCGCCACCTGCCCTCCTCGGCTTTCATAGGGAGGGATAGGATGACCGTGTTCTACCCTGGTCAGCCGAAGCTGTGCCACCGCTGTGGAGAGAGGGGCCACCTTAGCTCCTCCTGTTCGGCCTTGATATGCTCAGTGTGTCGGGGTCAGGGTCATGTGGCCAAGGACTGCGACCAGAAGATCAGGTGCAACCTGTGTCTGCGTTTTGGCCACCCCTACAGCAGATGCCCTGAGGCCTGGCACAATATGGAGAAGGAGGTAGTGGATGAGATGTCAAGGCTGGACAGGATGGAGGGTGAGGCCCCTAGTGTACCATCCTCCACTGCGGTGACCGACCCCCCTGGTCCTGCTCAGGATGCCTCCCCAGTTCCTGTGGCCACCCCCCCTGTGTCTGTAAGTTCTCCTTCTGTATCTGTCTCTGTGTCCCCCCAGCTTACTGTACCCGTTCCTCTTGTGTCAAAACCCTCTAAGTCTGTGCCCCCCGTGTCAGTTACCCCCCAGGAGTCTACCCCTCCTACGTCTGATTTACCCCCCCCTTTAGGAGTGGTAGTGGGTACTGAGAAGGTCGCTTCCTCCTCTATGACAAAGTCTTCTGGGAAGACTTTAAAGGAAAAAAACAGAGATGAAGGCATCTTTGAGGCCGACCTCAAGTATTTGGAAGAGAGAAGGAAGGTTGGAAAACGGAAGAAGCAGGTGGTGAGGACGGAACGGGAACAGGAAGCTCCGGTGCCTGTCTCCCACCGTCATAGGTCCTCTAGTTGGGACATTTCATCATCTGGCTCTTCTTCAGAGCTAAGCTCCGATCCAGATATGGATTTTGAGGCGGCCTCAAGAAAAAGAGAGGCTTCTGGTGATGAGCAGCAGAGGGGAGCTAAGAAGCAATCCACCCAATAACCCAAATGGCGGTTCCCCCTCCGTTAAAAGTGGCGACAATTAATGTCGCCAGCATTAAGTCAGTGAGAGCTCGTTCTATGGCCTTATTTTTGTTCAGCCAATTAGATGCTGAAATTTTATTTTTGCAAGAGACTAGGCTCACCTCCTTGGCAGATATTCATATGGCCAAGAGAGAGTGGAGGTATGGTCCATCTTACTGGTCTCTTGCGGCCGAGCCTTACGGCGGTGTGGCGGTGTTGTTTAAAACCGGCATGGTAACTGTCCGGCGGGTCATTGAGGTGGAGATTGGGAGATGTATGGTCTTAGACGTCCTTGTGGGAGGGCAGGACCTGCGCCTAATTAATATTTATGGACCGCACACAAAGTGGGACAGGAAATGCCTTTTTACAAGGATCAAGCCATTTCTTTTTACATCCCGGCAAGTGGTCTTTGGAGGTGACTTTAATACAGTAACTAGGCCCAAGGACAGGAAGGACTTCAAGGACCGGCTGGGATATGATAGCGTTTTTCTAAATAGTATGGTTAGGGATGCTGGTCTTGTGGATGTGCACATTAAGCACCTCCCGGACGACACCGGGTTCACCTTTCATCGTGGTAATAGTCAGAGTAGGATAGACAGGTTTTTTTTGAAGGAGGCCTCTGCTTTCTCACCCCCAGTGGTGCAGGCGGTAGAGTTCTCTGATCACTGTATGCTATCTGTGGCCCTGAATGCTTCAGACGCCCCTCAGAGGGGAAAGGGCATCTGGAGATTGAATTCGACTCTACTCAAGGAAGAACATGTTAGACAATCCTTTGAGGAATTCTTTCAGGCACAGGTGACCATCCTGGACTTTTGTAGCAGCAAGGCTGAGTGGTGGGAGCTGACCAAAAAGAGGACCGCTGGATTCTTCAGGGGCCTAGCCAATAGAAACCAGTTTAATAAATACATGACCTACCAACGTTTGCGGAGGAAGCTGGATATTCTTGTCTCGAGAGGAGGAGATCCTGGGGCAATCTCCGAAGTGAAACTCCTCCTCAGGAAGTGTCAATATGACCGGCATGCCTCTTTGGTTCTGGAGAGGGACTATGGGAAGTACTAGACATGTGCACAGAAAAAAAAATCGTTTTTTTTTTTGTTCCGTTTCGTATGGTCCCGTCTGTTCGTTTCCGTTCGTTTTTCGTAAGACGCCCGTTTTCCCGTTCGTTCCCATTCGTTTGTCGTACGACGTGATTTTTTCGTATTCCGATCGTTTCGTATTTCCGTTACCGTTTTATTTTCGTACATGCGGGATGATTCGTTATTCTGTTTAATTCATGTTCGTTTCTTGTTAGACAATAATTATCGTGAATTTTCGTCAATTTGCATTCTGTGTATCTTGAATGCTTTTCTTTTGTTAGTGTATGGGGCTTAACAATACTATTGTTAAGCCCCATACACTTGGTCAGACTATTTTAACAACAAACATAAAAACGATCGTTTTCCGATCGTTCTCAGAAAATTTGTTCGTTTTTAAACTGCATCAGAAAACCATTTTTGGGTTCAGAATTCTGGCCAACTGATCTCCCTTCAGATGAAAATCCACAGAAAAGTTTATTAGGCTTTACTGTACAAGTGTACTCACTATTCTGCACAAAAGAGAATCTGCTTTCAGTCACTGAGGCTGGCCATACATGTTCAATTTTCTTGTACAATTTTCTTTTAGATTTACCAAAAACCATATATGAGGTCAAACTAAACAACACTTTCAATTGTATGCAATCAGGCAGGCCCTTGCACTACATAGTTGAAGGTAAATCTAAAGAAAATTGCACAGAAAATTGTATCATGTATGGCCAGCCTAACTCTCTGGCCATTAAAAAACCCATAAACAAAAGATTTGCATTTGAACACGTTTCTTTTGTTATTTTCGTATGTTGATATGACACCTATAACAAAAAAAATGCCTTCAGTATTTTGAATACACAGAAAAAAGAAAAAGGAATTCATTCAATATACATAATGAAATTCTTTTGTTATAGATGTCATTGAACAATGAACATACAACTGAAAACGAACACAAAACGGATTCAAACAAAATACACAATGCAAACCTCTTGATACAGATTTAATTTTCGTTATTTTGCCATTTTCGTTTTGTCGTTTTTTCCCGTCGGATCGTTCGTTCGTATTTGCGGTCGTTCGTTATGCGGCTCATCCGTTATCCCATCGTTTTCGTATTTTGGTGCTTTACCAATTTCGTATGTACACATTATCCCGCGGGTACGAAAACTAACATTTTCGTACGAAAATAACATTCGTACGAACGGGAATGCACATATCTAGGAAGTACCACTCGCCTGACCCTTACCAGAACTGCAAACAAGGTGTAGCTGTTAAAGCGGTCGTTGGCCTCAAGGACAGTACAGGTTCCGTGACAAAGTCCAGGTCAGGGATTCTGGAGGTCGTGAGGTCCTTTTATGCCGACCTTCTTGGGAGGAAAGAGCTTGACCGTGACAAGATGGAAAGCTTTTTGGACTCTACTCCAGGTCTAAATGGTGGAGATGTTCCATTGATGAATTTGACAGAGGAGATCACAGTTGAAGAGGTGATGAGGGCAATTGAACAGCTTGCCATCAAAAAGTCACCCGGACCGGATGGCTTGACGGCTGAGTTTTACAAAGCCTTTAAGTCTATTCTGGCCCCACATTTGGTAGAGGTTTTTAACAGTTGTCTCGCTGAGGGGGTGCTTCCCCCTTCCATGAGGCACTCGGCTGTGATTCTTCTGTCAAAGGGTAAAGATCCTTCGATGATTGAGAATTGGCGCCCCATCAGCCTTCTTAATGTCGATAGAAAGATACTGGCGAAGATATTTTTCTGGCGCCTGTCGTCAGTAGCAGAGTCTTTGCTTTCTCGCCATCAGCACTGTTCTGTCCAGGGTAGGAGCACCTTCACAGCGGTGTTAGCTGTCCGGGAGGCCTTGGAGCGGTGCAGGGCTGCAGGCTGGGGAAAGTATTTGCTGACTTTGGATCAGGCAAAGGCCTTTGATCGTGTTAATCATGAGTACCTGTGGTTGCTCCTTAGTAAGTACGGTCTGCCGGGTGGTTTTGTTGATTGGCTGAAAGTCTTGTATAAGGGGGCAGAAAGCTTCCCTCTTGTTAATGGTTGGGTTGGGCAGTCCTTTGAGGTTGGTTCCGGGGTGCGCCAGGGTTGTCCCCTGAGTCCCCTGCTCTATGTGTTTGCAATCGACCCCTTCATCAGGAGGCTAGAGAGCGGCATGTTGTGTGGGGTACCAGTGGGGCTCCCGGGTGAGCCGCCATTGAGGGTTGTTGCTTATGCGGACGATGTATCGGTGATTGTCACTGGGACGGATGAGGCGGAGGAGGTGGTCTCTCTGACATCACGGTATTCTGAAGCATCAGGCTCCAAGATCAATCAGGAAAAGAGCGAAGTTTTCTGGATGGGAAAGGAAGGTGAGGGGTTTGATCTCCCGGACACCTTTCCAGTGCCCCAGGAAAAAATTAAGATACTAGGCATTGAATTTGGACCCGGCGATTATGGCCTCAAAAACTGGGAAGGCAGACTGGAAATTGCCAATGCTAAGGTGGTCAACTGGAAGAGATGGAAGTTATCTATGAGGGAAAGGGTTGATCTGATTAAGACCTACCTGATTCCGATCTTCTTGTATGTCAGCTTTGTCTGCATCTTGCCAGTGTCTCTCTATGCTAGGGTCAGTAGTGTGTTCTTCCAGATGCTGTGGGGGAACAGACTGAACCCCATCAAGAGGAATGTCACCTACCTATCCAGGAGGGAGGGTGGCTTAGGTATGGTCAACCCAGTTCTTTTCTTTTCACTGTTATTTCTCAAGTTTAATATTGGTAGTATGCTTGCAGTGGAACCTCCTGGATGGGCAGGCATATTTAGATCTTGGTTTAGGCCTTTTCTACGACTTTGGGAAGAAGGTGGCCAAGTGAAGAATCGCAGGGGTCATCGTGGTCAGCTGCCAGCCTATGTAGCTCCGTGCCTGAAGTTACTGCGGCAGTGGCGATTGTCGGCTGAAGATCTCCGATCGGTTCCGAGGAAAGACCTTATGAGTCGAGTCTTGAGCGAAGTCTTTCATGACCCACTGGCCTTAAGGGATTGCCCAGGCCCAGTTTTGAGGGCGGGGTTGAGGCTGATTAATTTGGATAGAATACCTCCTAAATTTCGGGATTTGGCCTGGTTGTGCTTCCATGGGAAGCTCTATGTTCGGGGCAATTTGAAATTTCGCAGTTCGATGGATCGTAGCTGTCCTCGGGAGGAGTGTGCAGATGAGGAGGAGACTATGGACCATTTTCTGCTTCGTTGCCCCTTTAACATAGAAGTGTACAGACAGGTGGGGCGGGCGCTCGGTGTTCCTTTCCTCTCCAGGCTGGGTTATGCTGAGTGGGTGTACGGAGCATTCAGTACCGGTGGAGGTTTTTGTTTGGATACACTTTTTTTAGTTAGCCTAGTGGTCCGTTATTTCACCTGGAACGCACGGTGTCAGGTCAGCATTCGGCAAAAAATCCTTCCTGTTGAGGTGGTGGTGTATGACATTGTGCATGAGGTGGGGAAGATTCGGGGGCTTGAGAGAGACAAGTGGGGTCAGGGGGCTTGGCTGAAGGCGTGGAGGGGTTTCAGGCCTCCCTGACTGCCAGGAGTCTCTTTCCCGGGTGTGGCTGTCTGTCTCTTATCACCCTAGATTATTATTATTTTTGATACATTTTTGATAAATGGCTGCGTACATAGGTGACGGGTTGTGCCTCTTAGGCCCTCTCTGCTGCTTTGTGTAAATAGTTTTGTAGTAATGTTTTGGTGGTGGTGTATAGTGTATATATTGTGTATAGTGTATATATTGTGTATAGTGTATATATTCTGACCCTAGATGTGTATTCCTTGGATTTATGTTTAAGTTTTGTACTATAGTTATGTTTTTTACTTTTGTATAAAATTTGTTGCTTGATTCTTTTTAATAAAAGATCAATAGTGTCCCATCCACCATTGGAGCACAGGTGTGTAAGGAGAAGGGTGTGTCTGGAGCTGCTCCCTGAGATCCGTGTGAGAAGGGAGTCGCCTGAAAAACTATCCCAGCTCTCCTGGCCCCTTTCTGGGGAAGCCATGGAGGGCGGCGGGTCCTCCCCTGCTGGAGGTTCTCAGCCACCTCCTGGTTCATCTGCTGGCATGCCTGCCTCTCTACAAGCCTCAGCTGGTGATCTCTCTGCCCCTGGTGAGGATGAAGGATCGGCGGCCATTCGGGAGCGAGTGGTGGCCGGGATAAAAGTCCTGAACAGGGAGAGGGATAAGCTTTACAAGCTACGTGCGGAGCTGAAGCGCCTGAGGAAGCATCGTGAAGGCTTACATAGCCTGAAACGCGGATCCATGGATCCAGAGATCCAATTGGCCAAGGTCCGTGTGGACCATCAGGAAATCATCGTGGCCATTATGGAAGGAAGGGATGGTCCTTTCAAGGAGAAGTTCTCTAACGAGAGGAGGTTTGCAAAGGTGACCAAGATGGAGGTGGAGGAGGAGGAGGAGACCCCCGTTTCTGATCCCCTGACCCCCCAAGGAGAGGTAAGCACCCCCATGCCTTCACAGGACTCAGGAGGCATGCTGAGGGTAACCCAGGGAATGGAGTCTCCTGTGCGGGGGGATCAGATGGTTTTTAATGAGGAGGACATAACTGATGATGTACCTGATAGAGTGAAGCCAGCTAAGCCACGTGTTGTGGATAAGACTGTGTATGTTCCATCTGTGACTGTGCCCAATAATAAGACTGTTTGCAGCAATGATGTGACTGCTGAGGCTGCAATGCAGCAAGAGACACATTTAAAAAATGACATTCCTGTGAAGGAACTGCAAGTCCCAGCAGAACCCATTAACCCCCCTGCTGCTGAGACCAGAGCTGATTGCCCCACTGCTGCTGAGGGCTCTACAGTGCAGCATCAGGAGACAGCTGGTACTGCAGCAGCAACAGTGACTGTTCCTGATGAAAATGTGACTTCAGTGTGGGGCATTGGCCCGGACAAACCTTCCTTTGCTCAGGTGGTGCGCTCTGCTGCTGGTAGCTCCGCCCCCAAGCAGGGTTTTCCTCTGCGGGCTACCACCTTCAGCACCCCGGGATCTGGTCTGGGGTCTCTGGCTTCTGCTGGGGGTCCCAGACGCAATGTCGTTATCCTGAAATGGGAAGGTGGTGCAGTCCCCCCTGCAAGGCGTGCAGTGGTGGATTTAATCCTAGAGATGGGTTTTGGGGTTAACGATCTCTATGCTTTTATACATGTGTCAGGGACGCGGGATTATATAGTCAGTTTCACCAAGCCAGAGGGTCTTGACCTGTTCTGGGAGAGATATGAGGCCCGGTGCAGGTCAAGACCCGAATGGGAAAGTCTGGCCCCAGTTGCGATTTCGCAGCGATCAACGGTGAAAAAGATCACTATCATTCTCACCAATGAGAGCGTCCCTGCCCGGGATCTGGAGGTTTGGTTGAGGAACTATGGGGAGGTTTTGACCAAACCTAATAAAATCCTTGATGAGCGTAACATCTGGACTGGGGGATGGTCGGTAACAGTCAGGTTGGCCAGGGATGGGAATGTTGTCCGCCACCTGCCCTCCTCGGCTTTCATAGGGAGGGATAGGATGACCGTGTTCTACCCTGGTCAGCCGAAGCTGTGCCACCGCTGTGGAGAGAGGGGCCACCTTAGCTCCTCCTGTTCGGCCTTGATATGCTCAGTGTGTCGGGGGCAGGGTCATGTGGCCAAGGACTGCGACCAGAAGATCAGGTGCAACCTGTGTCTGCGTTTTGGCCACCCCTACAGCAGATGCCCTGAGGCCTGGCACAATATGGAGAAGGAGGTAGTGGATGAGATGTCAAGGCTGGACAGGATGGAGGGTGAGGCCCCTAGTGTACCATCCTCCACTGCGGTGACCGACCCCCCTGGTCCTGCTCAGGATGCCTCCCCAGTTCCTGTGGCCACCCCCCCTGTGTCTGTAAGTTCTCCTTCTGTATCTGTCTCTGTGTCCCCCCAGCTTACTGTACCCGTTCCTCTTGTGTCAAAACCCTCTAAGTCTGTGCCCCCCGTGTCAGTTACCCCCCAGGAGTCTACCCCTCCTACGTCTGATTTACCCCCCCCCCCTTTAGGAGTGGTAGTGGGTACTGAGAAGGTCGCTTCCTCCTCTATGACAAAGTCTTCTGGGAAGACTTTAAAGGAAAAAAACAGAGATGAAGGCATCTTTGAGGCCGACCTCAAGTATTTGGAAGAGAGAAGGAAGGTCGGAAAACGGAAGAAGCAGGTGGTGAGGACGGAACGGGAACAGGAAGCTCCGGTGCCTGTCTCCCACCGTCATAGGTCCTCTAGTTGGGACATTTCATCATCTGGCTCTTCTTCAGAGCTAAGCTCCGATCCAGATATGGATTTTGAGGCGGCCTCAAGAAAAAGAGAGGCTTCTGGTGATGAGCAGCAGAGGGGAGCTAAGAAGCAATCCACCCAATAACCCAAATGGCGGTTCCCCCTCCGTTTAAAAGTGGCGACAATTAATGTCGCCAGCATTAAGTCAGTGAGAGCTCGTTCTATGGCCTTATTTTTGTTCAGCCAATTAGATGCTGAAATTTTATTTTTGCAAGAGACTAGGCTCACCTCCTTGGCAGATATTCATATGGCCAAGAGAGAGTGGAGGTATGGTCCATCTTACTGGTCTCTTGCGGCCGAGCCTTACGGCGGTGTGGCGGTGTTGTTTAAAACCGGCATGGTAACTGTCCGGCGGGTTATTGAGGTGGAGATTGGGAGATGTATGGTCTTAGACGTCCTTGTGGGAGGGCAGGACCTGCGCCTAATTAATATTTACGGGCCGCACACAAAGTGGGACAGGAAATGCCTTTTTACAAGGATCAAGCCATTTCTTTTTACATCCCGGCAAGTGGTCTTTGGAGGTGACTTTAATACAGTAATTAGGCCCAAGGACAGGAAGGACTTCAAGGACCGGCTGGGATATGATAGCGTTTTTCTAAATAGTATGGTTAGGGATGCTGGTCTTGTGGATGTGCATATTAAGCACTAGTGTTGAGCAGAATACGCCATATTCGCTTTCGCAATATTTCGCGAATATATAGGAGAATATTCGAGAAATATTCGTAAATTTCGAATATTCGTGATATTTCATCCAAAAAAAAAATTGCGAAATTTCGCAAATGCGAAATTCATTGCGAAATTCTCGACCGCGCATGCGCGCGGACAACACGCGGTCGCGAAAACGGCGATCATTTCCTGGATTCTTTGCCAGTGTATATTCGGATTGCTATTTAGTGCTGCCCTGCGAATCTACTGCTGCCCTGCGAAGCGAAGATGGTGGGGAGTAACTTTTCATCCAGTGAGGAAAAACTGCTGATTACTGTAAGTAATTTCACCACTTGTTATTTCATTATCTTTAACTGCATTTTAGACTAGTTAAAAAGTTAGGATGCAAGATCAGATATTAGTATTTCCCAAACAGTGTGTCTCCAGCGGTTGCAAAACTACAACTCCCAGCATGCCCAGGGTTGCCACCTTTTGTTCATTTCAAACCCGAACACTTCAGCGTCGCACAGCAATTTTTTGTCTTAGTTTGCATAGATGTCGCTATTAAATAACATTTCTAACCATATGAAATTAATCACAAAAGTTCCTCTTTACATCAGAGTCCACAGACTTCCCCTTTTACATCAGAGTCCACAGACTTCCCCTTTTACATTAGAGTTCACAGAGTTCTCCCTTTACATCAGTGTCCACAGAGTTCTCCCTTTACATCAGTGTCCACAGAGTTCTCCCTTTACATCAGAGTCCACATAGTTCTCCCTTTACATCAGAGTCCACATAGTTCTCCCTTTGCATCAGTGTCCACAGAGTTCTCCCTTTACATCAGAGTCCACAGAGTTCTCCCTTTACATCAGAGTCCACAGAGTTCTCCCTTTACATCAGAGTCCACAGAGTTCTCCCTTTACATCAGAGTCCACAGAGTTCTCCCTTTACATCAGAGTCCACAGAGTTCTCCCTTTACATCAGAGTCCACAGAGTTCTCCCTTTACATCAGAGTCCACAGACTTCCCCTTTTAGATCAGTGTCCACAGAGTTCTCCCTTTACATCAGAGTCCACAGAGTTCTCCCTTTACATCAGAGTCCACAGAGTTCTCCCTTTACATCAGAGTCCACAGAGTTCTCCCTTTACATCAGAGTCCACAGAGTTCTCCCTTTACATCAGAGTCCACAGAGTTCTCCCTTTACATCAGAGTCCACACAGTTCTCCCTTTACATCAGAGTCCACACAGTTCTCCCTTTACATCAGAGTCCACAGAGTTCTACCTTTTACATTAGAGTCCACATAGTTCTACCTTTTACATTAGAGTCCACAGAGTTCCTCTTTTACATTAGAGTCCACAGAGTTCCCCTTTTACATTAGAGTCCACAGAGTTCTCCCTTAACATTAGAGTCCACAGAGTTCTCCCTTTTAAATTAGAGTCCACTGAGTTCCCCTTTTACATTAGAGTCCACAGAGTTCTCCCTTAACATCAGAGTCCACAGAGTTCTCCCTTAACATCACAGTCCACAGAGTTCTACCTTAACATCAGAGTCCACAGAGTTTTCCCTTTACATCAGAGTCCACAGAGTTTTCCCTTTTACATTAGAGTCCACAGAGTTTTCCCTTTTACATTAGAGTCCACAGAGTTCCCCTTTTACATTAGAGTCCACAGAGTTCTCCCTTTTACATTAGAGTCCACAGAGTTCTCCCTTAACATCAGAGTCCACAGAGTTCTCCCTTAAAACATCACAGTCCACAGAGTTCTCCCTTAACATCACAGTCCACAGAGTTCTCCCTTAACATCACAGTCCACAGAGTTCTCCCTTAACATCACAGTCCACAGAGTTCTATCTTAACATCAGAGTCCACAGAGTTCTACCTTAACATCAGAGTCCACAGAGTTCTACCTTAACATCAGAGTCCACAGAGTTTTCCCTTTACATCAGAGTCCACAAGAGTTCTCCCTTTTACATCAGAGTCCACAGAGTTCTCCCTTTTCATCAAAAGTGAAAAGAACAAACATTATTATTTTTCATATGTAAAGATAGGGATTAAAAAAAAATAATCTATTGTACAGGGCCAGTGTAAGGGTCAAAAAATAATTATAGTGGTCAGATGAATAGCAACTCATTTCTCCCCTATACGTCTATCCTGTGATGTTACTCATATATACATAATTATGCAAATGATAATGGCTGCTAAATTTATTCCAAAAAGCTGGTGACCAAAATGGCAACATATAAAATCGGTCATGTTACCACTGTCAGTGATTAATAAGGCGAGAATGCTTCCAATTATTGAATACCATACATTTACGTCATATATCCATAAGGGTTTAAACAAAAGTATTATAATATACTTTGTTCTTCATCTTGCAGAGGTTCCTGCAACATGGTTACGACCTAATGAGGTGCCAGCAGGATAAACAAAAAATCGTCCAGTCCGTATTGGAGGAATTACATGAGTTTCATGGCGGGTCACATGACCCACATGGGCCATTCTCAAAAATGGTCAGACTTGAAGAGGCGCCACATGGACCGGGTCACACAGATCCGCGATGAATTTCATCCAGGTAAGTTATTGGTGACAGTCATGTAAGGTGATATGTAATTAACCTTAGGGCAGATGTTGTTAACCCAGACGCCATGTTGTGGTAACATATATCACCACCGAAGGTATTCATAGTACTGTTGAAAAAAAGACATTATTCCATCAAGTTAAACCATGGAATTAAAGTGGTGGTGTGGTGGGTTTCAAGGGGAAAGGGTGGTATTTTATAAACTCAATTACCACTAAATTCCTGTGCTAGGCGTGGGGTTAACATAGTAATCACGTGTACTCCATCAGGCCCTTTTTTTTTTAACATGAGATCTTCAGAATAATACAAAGGAGAACACAAACAGCTAATTTTACCATGGTGGCAGCCCAGCTCACACTCAGTCCCCTGTAGTGCCAGCAAGACCCTTTAGTATAACATTATCCCATTGGTTAACTGTCTATATAAATAAATGTGTATTCATATACAATACAGCAGAGTACACAGAATTTGCATATGTTATTAGAAATCATTTTTACATATATAAACATTGTGTTATTATAGGATCTCCTCTACCATCTGTGCGCCCCAAGCGCACAAGGCGACAGGCCGCAGAGGAGGAGGAGGAGGAAGAAGAGGAGGATGAAGAGGAGGATGCAGAGGAGAGAGAGGGATAAGGAGCAGCCAGGGCCCTCCGACTTACCACCCCCAGCTCTGAGGAGCTGCAAACTTCCCCCCACCCAACCTCCTGGTGAATGCCATGATGCAGAAGAGGAGCAGGAGGATGACACAGCGCCTGTGATGACCATCAGTCAGGAGGGTAAATATGTGCACAACGATTAATGACATTTCAACAATAAGATGTAGATATATAAAAAAGTACAGTATTTAATCCTAATGTATTTTTTCTTATATCCTAAAACAGTTTTGAAAGAGATTCAGGGAGAAATCCCATGTCATGGAGAGGACCAATCAAAAAGTCCTGTCCAATCGGCGCAAAATAAAAAAATTGGACCTCGAGAATGAACAGCTGTTACAACAGCAGAGAAAAAATTTCAAGGAGCTGTCTGAGATTTACAGCGCTTGAAAAAATCCATGTAAATATTTATATTTTTGGTTATTAAACCTGTTATTCTTTTCAAATGTTTCCTTTCTTATTGAGATTGTTAGGTCTTTCAACACATCGTCTAACTTCACATCTAACACATCAACATCAACCCATCTAACTTCATAATAACCTAAAAACATTTCATACTATTATTTTATTTAACACAAATCTAATAAAAAACAAAATACACGGGACACAGACAACTACTAACACAAAACTTAAACTGTTGAAAAATTTACTATAACAAAAGCTACAAATATATACATATATACATATATATATTATATATATTATATATATAGATATAGATATAGATATAGATATAGATATAGATATAGAGAGAGAGCGAGAAAGAGAAAGAGAGTGCTGATTTGCTCTTGCAGATAGGCTAAAAGTTGCAGTAAAAAGGCCACAAACCAGGGTTTTTAAAATAACGTTCAGTCATTTAGTCCACTTGCTGTTTGTTACGATCCGGTCTGGTAGCTTTTAGCGGAGGCTGTTTGTGGATCCGCTGTGACAGAGAGGTCATGAAGCATTACTCAGCATGAAGGGCAGCAGGCAGTAGTATTCAAAATATAAGTAAATTATCACACACAACAACATTTTACCAAGCAGTAGTGGTAAATAGTACTATGAAATAGGCATATAAAAACATTGGGCAAGACTTGACAGCTAGCAGTAGTGGTAATTAGTAGTATATAGAAAAAGTGGCAAAATAACTTGTGACATAGGTGTACTGGAGGGCACTGGGCAGCAGCAGTATAGTAGTAACAGTACACAATAAAGTGTTGTATCACTTGTGGAAGAGGTGGCAGCAGCACAGCAGCAGCATTTGAAATTGTAGCATATAGTGTCAAAGAAACTTGTCACATAGGTAATCTGAGCACTGGCAGCAAGCAGTATAGTTAGTAACAGTACACAATAAAAAGTGGTATCACTTGTGGAAGAGGTGGCAGCAGCACAGCAGCAGCATTTGAAATTGTAGCATATAGTGTCAAAGAACTTGTCACATAGGTATCTGAGCACTGGCAGCAGCAATTGTATAGTAGTAACAGTACACAATAAAGTGTTTGTATCACTTGTGGAAGAGGTGGCAGCAGCACAGCAGCAGCATTTGAAATTGTAGCATATAGTGTCAAAGAACTTGTCACATAGTATCTGAGCACTGGCAGCAGCAGTATAGTAGTAACAGTACACAATAAAGTGTTGTATCACTTGTGGAAGAGGTGGCAGCAGCACAGCAGCAGCATTGGTAATTGTAGCATATAGTGCCAAAGAACTTGTCACATAGGTATCTGAGCACTGGCAGCAGCAGTATAGTAGTAACAGTACACAATAAAGTGTTGTATCACTTGGGAAGAGGTGGCAGCAGCACAGCAGCGCATTTGGAAATTGTAGCATATAGTGTCAAAGAACTTGTCACATAGGTATCTGAGCACTGGCTGCAGCAGTATAGTAGTAACAGTACACAATAAAGTGTTGTATCACTTGTGGAAGAGTGGCAGCAGCACAGCAGCAGCATTTGAAATTGTAGCATATAGTGTCAAAGAACTTGTCACATAAGGTATCTGAGCACTGGCAGCAGCAGTATAGTAGTAACAGTACACAATAAATGTTGTATCACTTGTGGAAGAGGTGCAGCAGCACAGCAGCAGCATTGTAATTGTAGCATATAGTGCCAAAGAACTTGGCACATAGGTAAGTGAGCACTGGCAGCAGCAGCAGCAGCAGCATAGTTGTACCAGTACACAATTAAGTGTTTTTTTCACTCGTGGTCGTGGAAGAGGTGGCAGCAGCACAGCAGCAACAGCATTGATAATTGTAGCATATAGTGCCAAAGAACTTGACACATAGGATATGAGCAATGGCGGCAGCATCAGCAGTATAGTAGTATAACAGTACACAATTAAGTTTTTTTTTTCACTCGTGGTCGAGGAAGAGTGGCAGCAGCATAGGAGCAGCAGCATTGGTAATTGTAGCATATAGTGCAAAACCAACTTGACACATAGGTAAGT